>CM070510.1:33680600-33821232 GCA_036346375.1 Guadua angustifolia | reverse complement strand
AAGGAAATAACAGAAGAGATAAGGCCAAATTGAATTTAGAGAGCAAAAGAGCCTAATTCAGAATGAGAGATCAGTCAGGCATAAAAAGGCCATAATTCTCGCATATGGACTCAGATTGCAGCATTCTTAGACTTTTTTGAAAGCTTAGAACATCCTCTCGATTTCACTCCATTATGAGATGGTCAAAATCAGCTTCGTTCTATCTTTAATTTGGTTGATAAGTATCAGCTTCTAGAATGTCTGATTTATATTAGAAATGTTAGCTAGAAATAGAGTCCAAGATGGTTGAACATACTTTGGTCGGCCCTAGGCCAGGTTGCATGGCGACCCCATAGTCTCTTTTATATATTTGTGTTATTTTCTATTGATTTTAAGATCACAATTGATAATATATGACATATACATTTGTTCTTCCTTGTTAATGCTGCATATATAATAGAGTAGAGAATTGGGCATTTCTTTCTCTGAAGATCATTATGTCTTTCCATCGAAAAAAGAGATCGATACTACTTCACTCGGTGGTCTTATGAAGTCTAGCATGTGTATGATCTTGGTGAATCAAAGAGACACAAACCCATTGTATCTAGCAGTAGACGATTAGTTAGTATTCATCAAGAGATTGCATAAGTTATCTATGATCCTACATTGTGAAGATCGGGCACCCTGTATCAAAGATTATTGGAAAGTAAACTAAAAAACCAGTGAACAAGGAGTGGGAGTGAAAAAATATAAAATTATGGCCTAGAGTTTTTGGGTCAGCGCTTAGAGATAAAAGATTGAAGCAGCTCACTGAGTTAAAGAAGGGAGGTGGCCCAATCTTGTGATGACACAAAAGATAACTGAGGGATCGGGGTGGCAAACAAAGGGGAGTGAATGGTCACAATAAAATTTTCCCACTCACAGTATTCCAAAAGACCAACACAAAAGATCACCCAACAAGATAAAGTTCTTGATTAGGAAAGCAGGCAGTACCCCTCAGGAGTAGGTGAGAGTGTCAGACTCAAAAACTCCTCAAGAATAGACACCCTGACCCATAACAAGAATCAAGGCAACTTTTGATCGGCTTAACAAAATTCCAAGGAACATGGTAGATGAGATCTTGGGACAGTCAGAAACTTGATTCACAAACTGATTTCTAGGACTAACTTCAAAGTTTTGACCTTCTTGCTCGAGAAGAGAGAGCACATCAAGAAAAGCAAGAAGAACAGGGAATTCGGTTCAAGGCTTGCTCTCTAGATCTTTGATGAATGAAAAGATCTTGAAAACTTATCACAGCAAGCGAAGAATGCATAGAATCGAAACACCAGATCAACAATTTAAGAACGCAAAATGTGCAAGAAGGAGAGCATGTAGAAGGAGATGAATCAACTTGCGTAAAGTAAATTTGTGTAACTTAAATTGCAGAAAGTAACTTGCATGCAGTAAATGACAAGAAGTAAAATGAAGTATTGAAATCTTTGAGTGGAATTTGTATTTCTGAAAGGGAGGTTACAAAGCCACACACACAAAAGTAGGCAAGGCTCAATAGAGTGCTCAAAACCTCCAAAACCCTTATGGGATCCTTCTACACATCGAAGGCAATCCCTCCACATCTATTTATACAACTCTCGGGCCACCTACCACCCTTAGATGTAGCCCTCAACCCTAGAGTCACATCTAAGAGCTAGGAAGAGCCCACTCACACAGCCTGCAAGGGGAAACCCTAAACCCGCTAACATAGGATTTTTCTTGCACGGCTTCTCAAAGCATACTACTACACCCGCTATTCCTATCAACTAGACCGTACTCTGACAGTCCTCATTGATCCGCGCAGCATCTAGCTAGTATCTGCTCCTTTCCTTGCCTTCTTGATTTGCCCAAACTCTATCTCCGGTCATCTTCCGGCGATCTCCTAACCATTCTGGACTTTCAACGCTCCTCGCCTAGTCCCGGTCAACTTCCGCCTTACCATGACCCAGCACCGTGGTCCTGCAACCATCAAAGATAAGGAAACCTTTCACATAGCAATGCCCACAAACATATTTGCTGATTATCTCAAAATAGTCAGACACAATTTAACCACCACCAGTCGGCAAACCCATATACTCTAGCTCATCCAGCTAGAATACTTGGCTAGCCACATGGCTAATCACTCGGCTGATCACCTGGTTAACTACTCGGCCAACCACTTGACTAACCACCTGGTTAACCACTCAGCTAAACACCTGATTAACCACTCGGCTAAACACCAAACGCTCTAAGGACGACTACCAGCGCCCCAAAGATTTTGAGAGAGAATTTTTGGAAACTCGGACATAGCAACTTTACTGAGTTCTTGACAAACTCTTGCTCGAATCAGAGTACTCAACCAAGAAGGAAACCTATCAATAAGCTAAAAGCCACACAGTAAGGACTAGAGGCACTCGGCACTTGGCCTTCACCTAAGGAAGAAAACCAGTACAAAAAATAGACGCACTCAACAAAGACAGGAACCACTCGGAACACAGTACTTAGCAAGGAGACTAGTCGAAGCTAGAGGAACTTAGCAAAGGCTGGCAGCACTCGGCACTTAGCACTCAGCCAAGGAAGAAAACCAGTCGAAAAGCTAGAAGTACTCAGCAAAGAACCACGACTTGGTTGGACACTTATCAAAATGCTCTAAGTCATAAATTCAATTCAGATCAACCTTTAATCTAGACTTTTACTCATCAGATCAACCTTTAATCCAGTCAATTACTCATCACACAAAGGTATAGATCTCCACATGGTCTTTCAATCTCCTCCTTGATGAGTATATTGACAAACACACAGAAAGGCATCGAGATGAGTTTGAACAAAGAAAGCATTTTGATTACATAGGAAGCAATTTTTTTGAACAACTTCTCCTCCTTTGAACAAGACCCCTACATACACTGAGGATGCCAAGATGCCTTTTGAACAACTTCTCCCCCTTTTGGCAATATAGGCATCAAGATGATATTTTCTTTTCTCCTCCTTTTTTTGTTTTTATGCAAGAGATGCAACCTAAGAGAGCTTCGAAGATTATCCAAGTGACCAACAAGACAAGTTATGACACCAGACTGAGTTATGGCAAAAATAGACTAAGCTAAGGCATGTCCGAGAGCAAATGAACATTTTGCTAGCAAGATTTAATTGAAACCATGTCATTTTTAGCAAGAATGAATATGAGCAACACTCATCATTAGTTTCAAAACTAGAAGCAAAGCCATTCAAAGCATCAAATGGAAAACCTAGAGTTCAACCTACTCAACACTTTGGGGAATCTAGAAGTTCATAAATAGTTCTTCGAGCTTATATTATTTTTTATTGTTTGCTAATTTTTCTTTGAATCTTTGAAAGACATAGCGGGGGTGCAAATGTTTGATATTATTTGCATTCTTTACCCACATATGTTCCCTTTTAAAAAAACCAATTGACTCAAGCCATATTCGATCATCTCAAGAGGGACTCTTAAGAGAATGATCTTGGTCATACACAACACATTCCAAGTTCATCTCAAGTGTAATGAGAAGCCATCTTGTGAATATGAGGTGTTGAGTCTAATGCGCAAAAAAAGAATTAATTTTGCTTCACTTTCATTTTAGCATTTTAGTGAAGGACTCAAATATGGATCAAACAAGATTCACCCAAGTTGCTATAGGAACTCTAGTGAATTCCAAAATTTCACAAATCATGGTAAATACACCTAGACAGGAAACTTAGTAAGTAAACGCAACATGTTTTATCAAGTTTTTCTTTTAAAGCTTATTTTTCAATTTTGCAAGCTTAGCAAGATAAATGAACTTGGACATATCTAAGCAAGTAATTTTCTTCATAATATAGCATGGTGTATAAAATGAAACATGGATCATTTGCATAATAGGCAAAGCTCATAAAATGAAAAATTAAGTCTATATGCAATGCATGAGATAGATTCTTAAACTCCCCCACAACATATGATTCAATTTTAAGTACAAATCTGGTTTAAGTTGAGTTATTAGCAAGATTAAGCTCAAAAATGATATCAATTGAAGGAGCCAGAGGTAACTTAACGAAAAGATCAGAAACTCAAAACAGGAAGAAGATAATAAACTAACTCCTGGGTAGCGAAAGAGGAGAGAACTCTAGATAATGCAAGAAGAACCTGTAAGCATCCAGAGAGAAAACAGGAGAAAGGAAAGAGTGAAATAAGATATAATACACACCATACAAATCAGCTCCCCCTCAGAAAAGGCCGTAAGGGCACAAGACTTCAAGTTCACTCCTCAAGGCAACAAATCTGGAACTATCCAAAGTCTTGGTAAAGATGTCAGCCAATTGACGGTCACTCTCCACAAACTGAAGCACTATGTCTCCCTTCTCCACATGGTCTCTAAGGAAGTGAAATCTAACGTCTATGTGCTTGGTTCAGGAATGCTGCACAGGATTCTTTGCAATGCAGATAGCAGAAGTGTTGTTACAGATAAGTGGAACACTCCCTATCTCTAACCCAAAGTCTCACAAGGTCGATCTCATCCAAAGCACCTGGCTATAACAACTAGCTGCAGCTACATACTCGGCCTCAGTGGTGGACTATGTGACTCCGGACTGCTTCTTAGATGACCAAGAGACAAGAGAAGTGTCAATAAATTGGCAAGTGCTAGAAGTGCTCTTCCTATCTATCCTACAGCCAGTAAAGTCAGCATCGGAAAAGGCTCTAAAGGATAGACAAGAGGAAGAAGAGTACCAGATACCATAATCAATAGTAGCTTGAAGGTACCTGAAGATGCGCTTCACCGCCTGGTGATGAGAGACACGAGGAGAGCCTAAAAGCGATTGCACATACACACAACAAAGTGTTTGTCCGGCCGAGAGGCAGTGAGATATAAGAGAGAGCCAATCATACTCCGATACTCCTTTTGATCAACAGGCTCACCATCCTCGTCGGGCTCGAGGACAGCAATGGTGGCCATAGGAGTCATTACGGGCTTTCCATCAAACATATCAAACCATTTCAAAAGGTCCCAAGTGTACTTCCCTTGGTGAAGAAAAGTACCCTCCCGAGTATGCTTGATTTAGAAGCCAAGAAAGTAGCTCAACTCACCCATCATACTCATCTCAAATTCTGTGATCATTACTTCAGAAAAATGAGACACAAGAGACTGAGATGAGCCACCAAAAATAATATCATCCACATAAATCCGAACGAGAAGGAAATGAGAATCTTGGTGTCTGATAAATAGAGTTTTGTCTACCAAACCTATTTCGAAACCATGACTAAGAAGATAGGACTTAAGTCTTTCATACCAAGCTCTAGGGGCTTGCTTAAGTCCATATAAGGCTTTTGAAAGCTTGTAGACATGGTTTGGGTTTTGGGGTCCTCAAATCCTGGAGGTTACTTGACATAGACGTCTTCCTCAATGAAGCCACTGAGAAAAGCACTCTTGACATCCATTTGATAGAGCTTGAAGCCCTGAGATGCAGATAATGCGAGTAGGATCCTAATTGCTTCTAATCTAGCCACAGGGGCAAAGGTCTCCTCAAAGTCAAGACCCTCAACCTGAGTGAAACCCTGTGCAACTAGTCTAGCTTTGTTGCGAATGACAACCCCATCCTCACTCTGCTTGTTTTTGAACACTCACTTGGTCCTAATGATATTATGACCAGATGGGGACTCTACAAGCTGCCAGACTTTGTTCCTCTCAAAGTTTTCTAGTTCCTCATGCATTGCATTAATCCATGATTCATCGGATAATGCATGAGTAACATCCTTTGGATTAAAAGAGGCAACAAAGGCAGAGTGAAGGCAGAAAGAAGATAAACCTAATGTTAAGCGTGTCACACACTCAAACAGATCACCAATGATCTGCTTAGGTGGATGAGAACGTTGAATGTGGTGGGGAGGACCAGAAGCAGAAGTGGCCTCTACCTCTTGAGCAGAAGAGAAAGGAATAGAGCCACTCACTGAAGGAGTGTTTGAAGGCAAAGGCTGATCTCCCTGAGGTGCAGAAATGGAAACAGGAGGCATCTTAGGTGTAGAGGGGGCTAGATCAGGTGGAACACCATCATCTCCATCATTCTCATCCTCTACAAAGATGGTCTCGGAGGGATAAGAAGAGTCTGAAATATCAAGTCTAGCTCCTAGGCTAGCCTCATCAAAGGTTACGTCATAGGTCTCTATAATCCTATTTGCCTCACAACTCTAGACCCTATTGCTACAAGAAGAAGCAGAGTAACCTAGAAAAATACCATCAGAAGAACGAGATTCAAACTTATCCAGGTTACCAGACTTCAAAATAAAGCACTTGCAACCAAAAACATGAAAGTGAGAAACACTAAGCACTCTTCCATATCTCAACTCATAAGATGTGCGATGCAAATGTGCTCTCAAGAAAACGCAATTAGAAATATGACAAGCAGTAGCTAAAGTTTCAACCCAAAACTTCCTAGGAGTACTGTATTCATCTAGCATCGTCCTGGCCATCTCAACCAGAGGTCATGTTCTTTCTTTCCACTACGCCATTCTGCTGTGGGGCGTAAGGAGAAGAGAACTGATGCTCTAGACCAGACTCCACACAAAATCTCTCAAAGTAGGAATTCTTGAAATCCATCCCATTATCACTACGGATAGCTCGTAATGCACCTGGGAGTTCACTAGATAACCTACTGACCAAACCTCTGAAGTGAGAGAATGTCTCATCTTTCGAGGCTAAGAAAAATACCCACAAAACCTCGAAAAATCATCAACAATAACAAGGACATACCACTTCCCACCTGCAGACTGCACTCTAGCCAGACCAATAGTGTCCATATGCAAAAGCTATCCTGGTGCATCAGTCATCACTACGGTGACTGGAGGATGGGAAGTAGTAACCATGTTGCCATGTTGGTAGGGAGAGCAGACTAAGTTTTTTACCATTTTGAGTTTAGGCAAACCACGAATAAGATCACGGCCACTAATTCTGGTCAAATGATTAAAACCAATATGACCAAGTCTCCTATGCTAGAAAGAGAGATCACGGGACTCGAAAGCAAACAAATAATGAAGAGAGTCTCTAGAAGAAAATAAATTAGCACGAAAGACTATCCCAAATCTAGAAATCCCACAAACTAACTTTCCTGAAGAATCAAGGATTTTGCAGGCATTACTTTTGAAGCTTACCTCGAAAGAGTCATCAATAAGCTAAGAGACTAAAAGCAAGTTATAACACAGCTTACTAACCAAGGCTACATCTTTAAGAATAAAATTCTCATTAATGCAAACAGTACCTTGGGCAATGACTCTACCTGAAGAAACATCCCCAAAAGTGATCAACTCATCACCGGGGACTCGGACTAGGGAAGAGAACCACCAAGAGTCTGGTCATATGGCAAGAGCAACCAGAATTGACAATCCATACATCTCCCTTCCCCATCCGATGGACCTGATCAAGCCAAACGAGAGAGAGGACTCAGTACTGGAATAAAGTGAAGACCTGGGAACCCAATACTGAACCACATGACGTTTCAAAGTACCAGCTACAGAAGAAAAAGACTGGACTCTAGTATCTCTCTGACGCTCGACTCTCACAAGATCAGAAGAAGCATCTTTAGTAGAAGATTTGGAAGCTGTCACTAGTTTGGCCCTTCGTGGGGCAAAGGTCGGACCATCCCAATGAAGCTGCCTAAATCTCTTACCTGAAAACACCTCACGCCGCTGATATCTACCTCGATGGAAAAAATGAGGAATATCAAAAGGACGGTGGAAAGACTGACCACGAGTAGCTCCAGGACTAAAACTCGACTGAATAGCATGAAAACCGAGTCCTGGACTATTGGTGTATTGTACACCGGGGTACTCTCTCCACCGCTGTCAGGTGGAACCGTGTGCGCAAGAAAAAAAGAAGAAGGTCCTATATAGTGGACTCAACCTGCTGAAAAGAGGCTTGGCGGGTGACTAGGACGCGTGGCCGCCCGACGAGCAATCGGGCGACCAGGTCCCAACCCCGGCGACCAGGCCACGACCCCTGACGACCAGGACATGGGGCCACTCGGAGAGCAATCGGGCGACCAGGCCACGTGGTCGTCCGATGAGCAGGTGGGCCTATTGTCAGTCATCCACGCAGACAGGGGTGGGAGGCTTCCACCCGAAGCCTCCAGCAGGATCGCGACGTATCAAAGTCATTAAATGCACATGGAGCCATTACAATGCGCTTGGGAGCCATTAAATAGGCGTGGCTCCCTGACGGTATGAAGACCTGTCCCTCTGACTGAGCCAGCTCCACCAACTCCCGTTCCATCTGCACCACCCAAGGCAAGCCGAGGAGACGCGTGTACCAGGCGTTCGTCATGCAGCGTTTGAACCCCTCTCCTCGGGCCATCCGAAGACAGGCGGTGTCAAGCAACGATGTAGACAAAGAGGCTCAGAAGGATAGTAGCGATAGGACTCGACACAATCATTGCAATAAATGTAAGACCACTCCCTCCACTTGCCCTAGCCAGTCCCGAGAGTATATAAGGGAGCTAGTGTACATGGGGGAGGAGGTCGGTTGATTAGCTCACAACAGATACGAAATCCAAAGCTCGAACGATCAAAAGATCGGGCAAACTAAGAACAAGTGGAATACTAGAGCAATAAGAGCTTGAGCAAGACGTAGGGCTGTTACCCGCATTGGGGGCCCTAACCTGGGTAAATCCCTGTGTGTTCTTGAGTTTGCTGAAAAGAGAGTCAAGAGTGATACAGCTGTGAAGACCCCCCTCTACCGAATCTTGGTTATACACTTGAACCAATACTGTCCGGCATAAACACGCTGACAGGGCACGCCAGGTAGGGGTGATAGTAGCTATTTCACCCTTTGCTTTCTTCAGCAGATCATCAAGCACCGGCAGCGAAGATGGAAGCTTCGCACTCCCATTAGGTGGGGATCGTCCGACGCCTTCCGCACAAGACACGACGCCCCCACTGCGGCAGGAGCACAGCCGATCCGATGACGGTTAGCAATGGAGGAGGCCACGCTGTCCCAGAACCTGCAAGCGGCTCGCCTCCTTCTGGAGCACCCGCCGGTGGAGCTAGGGGGCGACACCCCGGCCGCGCCATGGCTGCAGGACATCGCCCACCTCGTGGACGCGCCCACTTCCACGAGAGGCGCTGAATGACCGGCACTCTGGTACCTCATGGTCGGTCGCACAGCAGAGCGCACGCAAGCTTTGAGCCACCCGAGCGAGGAACACCCAGATCATGGTGGGTGAAGCAAGGGAAAGGGCGTTCAAGGCGCAGGTCCCGCTCTCGCAGGGGGTTGTGCGATAGCTTTAGTACCATCCTGCGCATCCCCAAGGCGTGAGGGGAGCGTCCATGAAGATCTTAGGGCTCACATGGAGGAGCGACGGTAGGGGCGTGGCGGAGACTTGCGTGGCGAGTTACAACGTCGCCAAGCATAGGAGCAAGACCGCGGTAAGCAGATGGCTCCTAGAGAAGATGACTTCTCCCGCAACCCCGACTTTCCTGCAGAAGAGGAGACCTTCTCCTCCAAGTCTTACGGGAGCCAAGTCCTGCGCTCCCCGACGCGGCCTCCGGGCCGAGGTTTTAGCGGGCTGCACAGTTCCCCCTATGGCGTGATGTGCCAGGCGTTCTCCAACCGGCTGCACTGCGTCGCATGGCCAGAAAGGTTCTGCCTGGCAACCATCGAGAAGTATGAGACACCACCAACCCGGAGGAGTTCCTACAGATCTACACCACGGTGGTGCGGGCTGCAGGCGGCTCCGAGAAGGTTGTGGCGAACTATCTCCCGACAGCTTTGGCGGGCACCGCCCGTTCTTGGCTGATGAACCTCCCAAGAGGGTTGGTGCACTCCTGGGCAGAGTTGTGTGGCTAGTTCTTCACCAACTTCCAGGGCTCCTGCGCCAAGCTAGGTATGGAGGATGACCTCCATGCCCTCGAACAGAATAAAGGGGAGTTGTTGCGCATGTTCATCCGGTGATTCAGCCACTGCCGCAACACGATCCCCAAGATCTCCGGCCAGTCTGTCATCATCGCCTTCCGGAGGGGCGATTCAAGGTTTTTCTTTTGATTCGGGAGGCAATATTTATCGTCACGCAGCTGAAGCTTTTGTTAAAGGTTTTGGTTATTTGCCCTAGTTTTCGGATTGAGGTTTTTTACCGAGCCGTTTAGTGTTGTGGCATGTTGTTTATCCTGACAATTGTCATTTCGCGCCAAGGAATTAAATTATATGGTTCGCTCTAAGGGTTTAAAGTTGGATTTCTGGACTCTTTGGAGGGTTTTCAATTCTTTTTCCCTAACTCTATTGTTTAGTGGTACCCTTTGGTTGGAGTATAAAAAGAAGAAATGAGGAGATGGAACCCTAGTATTTTGCTCCTGAGTTCCACCTCTAGCCGCCACCACCATTTTTGGCGCCCTTCGGCCGGGCGCCCTACCCCGGCCGATGCTCCTCGGCTGGCGCGCCTCTCTGCCGGCCGACAAGCTTCTTCCCTGGCGCCTCGCTGCTTCCTCCTAGCCGACGCCATCGCCTCCCCAACGGCGCCTCCCCAACCTCCAAGAAGGGCGCCCGCCTAACTCCACCCAGTGCCGGCGCCCTCCGGCCCTGCTCCGACCAGCTCTGGCGAACTCCCCTCCGGTGGCTGCTCCTCCTCCTTCCGGCCGGCGCCCTTCCTCCCTTCCCCTTTGCAGTTCTCCCTTGAGCCAAAGTGAGGAAAAAACCTAGGGTTTGGGGTGTGGTTGGGTGGCTGGGTTAGGGTTCTTGTCATGGAGTTTATTTGGTTGTTTGGTGGTGTATGGATTGGATTAGAGGTGGAACCCTAGAACCTATGCAGTTTTCATTTTTCGAGCAGATTCATGTGCTCTGTTATAACGCGAATTTGAAAATTCTGCAAGCGTTTCCTGGGGGTCTGGCTATTCCAAAAGTTGTAGATAATTGAATTACCTTTCAATAGAGACCAAAATAATTAAGTTTTGTTCAGCCATTCAAAAGTTATGGCTATTTTACCGAGTGTTGTCCAATTCTTATCGCGATTGGTACAGTCTGCATTCATCTTTGATCTGGGAACAACGGGTGCATTGTCTGAGTGAATGGCTGTGTTATACGTGTAGGTTGTCTCCTCACGGTCGTGTTGAGCATAAGAACTCGGAAATCCAATAAGCCAATCAAGAGTTACGCTATTAAGAAGTCTCGATGCTGAAATTGGAAAATTGCAGGATGCTCCACCTTTCGGTTGGGGTTTAGTGTTCGATTTGGAGGCCCTAGAGGTACCTCCCGCATGATTGGCTTTGAGATAGCTGTAGGTCATCCTCTTATAGTTAATTAGGAGCTGAGTTCACTCCATTTGGTTAAGCAAATCAAAAGTTTTGCTCGTTGGAGCGCTGCTGTCCCAATTGGATAGATTTCTGTTTTTCGGGTTTTGGGCGTCGGGGTGTTACAGTTGGTATCAGAGCGGGCTTCAGGTCCGTGGTGTTTGAATGTAGTGAGTAATTCTAGAATGGAATTAAAATTTTGCTGTGTGAACATAGAAACATGGTTTAGGTTGAACCTTTAAAATGTGGCCCTAGGGCAATAACCTTAAAACTTGATGTAGAATGGTTAAATAATTTAAAACTTGACACACTCTGATACACAATAGGAAAGGGATGGGCTATCGTTGCATTCTGCTACAATGCTTATTTCGTTATTGATGCTACGTTGATACTTGTGGTTATGTTATTTGTTAGTTTTGATCAGGCTATGGTAGTATTTACTGCTATGCTTTTGAAGTGGTAGATTGCTTAGTGGGGTCCGGTGGGACTCCTTGTGCCGAAGGGATTTCGGCCCCATCGTGTAGTTGTGTTGATCGGTGTGGCAGTTGAGGGCCAGCACCGGAGGATTCATAATTCCGGGTGAGGATAGTCCTAGTTCCATTGTCGTAAATCGGAGAGTAATTGATCTCTTGTTTTCGTGGTTGAGAAAAAGCATTTTGGTGACTCTTTTCTATCGTGGGAGCTTTGTGATTTATCTCTGTTTCGGAGTTTGTGGGCATGACAAGGATTGAATCTTGTCATGCGGTAAAGTGAAGAGTATCGTTATGCACCTCTGTTGGTTGTTTTGCGTAGAAAGTTATGGATTCCTTATTGTGTTGGACCTTCTCCTAATTTAAAATGGAGTCGTTGTTCTTTTGTTGTAGATTGGAGGATTGATGGAGTAAGTTTTCCGGACTTTGATTTGTTTAGTCTTTTATGGGTTTAAGTCAAAGAAAAGGGTTGGTGTTGCGCCTCATTGGTTGATGGCGGGGAAAGGCATAGAATTTCCGTGTTGTCGTTCTCCAAGTTGAAGTTTTGGATTTGGGGCCTTAAAGGAAAAGTGTTATTCGATCAATTTACTTTTCCTTTCTGTGAATTGATTTGTGTAACTCTTTTCCTTTGTGGAGTTTTGGAGTTTGATGATTGGTTTGGGGATCCATTGAATGACCAGGCTTGAGTCCTGTCATTTTCTAAGTCTTTTAAGAGTCGAGCCCCTTTGGAAATTTTGGTTGCCTTTTTTGGAAGGGAAATTATGACAGTCTTAGAGTAAGTTGTAGGTTGATTGAAGATCTTCTCGTAAAGAGTTAGTAGAATGTTTATGTTGTTGGGATAAGGTGATCGACCCTAATTGGATAGATGGCAAGAATTATTTTGTGAATCATGGTGATCCACGGTTATAAGCGGAGGTTGCATAAGGTTAGAAAAGATTTTGTCGATGAGGTAATGACAAGTTTGGTTGAGGAACTTGTTAAATAAGTTGATGGGGTTCAATTGTCTAAATCATTGGTGACTTAGATAGTTGATCTTTGTGTTCGTCATATGGTTGACGAATAGGAATTTTGGATGGTAGGTTAATTTGGGATAAAATTTTAACCTATTTTCTGTGATGAATTTTATGGGGGATAAATTCTGGAGAAAGTGATCTAAGGAAGAGTGGTTATGAAATTCTTGCTAAGTCTTGTTGGGGCTTCCCAAAGGCATTGAGTGTGAACATTGAAACCTTTAATGTTAAAGGTGCAAGTATATTAGAGAAAATGGGATATAAGATGAGCTTATGTTTAAATACTTATGGAAATTAGGTTGTCAGTGTAATCTTGTTGATGTATGCCTTTTGTTTAAGGCGTTCTGTTGGGTGTGTAATGGAAATCTCCATATTAGTTGCGTTTCGCCATGAGGCGGAGTTAGTGGATGAACGATTATGAGGAAGAAAGAATGCGTAATTATGAAATGGTGTGATGTTAGCCTTTGGACTACTCCAATTCATTGATCCATGTCATTTTTCTGCGGTGGCTAAATATTCAACTTATGTTATGATTACGGAATTTACACTCAGAAGTATATGAGTGGATTGTGCTTTTTAGCACACGAAAATTATTATCTTTGGACTTGCTATTTAAAGGAAATAATTAGATGTAATGGAAAGCGCTGAAAGTTCTTGAATAGGAACTATTGGTGTCTCTAGCTCGGCTAGAGTTGGACTTATTTAAAAAGGGGGGAATGCTCTTTGTGAGTGTTCCAAAAGGTGAAGTCTCTTGTGGGTTGCCTCTTTACCAAAAGTGAGGTTTTGTTGTGTTGCTTCTTAATCGAGTGTTTCCTCGATGTGAAGTTTTCCACCATGGAGTTTAAGGTGATGGAAATGTTTTATGTTGTTAAAGAGAATTTAGTTCTCTCCAGTTCTTTTGTGACCGTTTTTGAAGAAGAATTGTGTGAAGTTCCTCTTCTCAGTCAAGTTTTGCCCCTTGTGCATTCTATTGCATTGATTTCAAGTTGAGGAGAGTGGTTAGTTTTCTAGTAAGAGAATCGAGATTCTCTTTGCCTTCGATTGGATGAGGGTTCTTTGTGTGAGTAATTTAAAGATTTATGCTCTTTGTTTTTGTTCTTCGGGCAAGATCGCCCTCGAAGGAGAACCATGTGTGGATGGGATTTGATGAAGTCCTAATTGGGGTTAAGTGTTGATGGTATATGGATTTAATGTGGAGAGTAAGGAGAGGTGTTCCTTGTCGTGGTTCCGACCTTGTGGGAGGATCATTTTGATCACGTTGTCCCTGGGTTGTGTGGGACTTTGTTGTTGGTGGGCTGGATGGAATCAGTCACTAAATGCTTTATTTCCTTAAGGTTGTTGGGACCCTCGGTTTTATGGGTTAGACTCAAGGTGGATCAGTTGGAAATGGATGGTTCAATTGCGAACCTTTTCTTTGAGTGGTTGTCTCGTTGTATGAGACAAGTTTGAAAGAAAGTCAAGTACGATTTTGTGTTATGAGGGAATTTGATTGGTGCCCCGTGGGGCTAATCATTTCGATAGTAAAGAATGATTTTTGATCCTGTTGTTTCCAAGGGCAACTGATGAAAAGATAAAAGTTGTGTTTTGATTCCTAGAGGATTCCGGTGTTAATTGGTTAGAAATAGTGGTATATTCGGATAGCTTGGGTGTTTTGATGAGGATTGGTTGTATGCTTAATTGAGTGATGCGACTCATGTTATTCCTGTCATCACGAGTTAGTTGATCTGCAGTATGGAGTTTTAGAGAGAGAGGTCATGCCGAAAATTTGTAAATTTTGGTGGCTTAGTTTTAAGCCGGTTTTAAGCGTGTAAAGGTTGATTTCAGTCTTTTCGTAGAGTTGTCATTAATTATTTAGAGTTTTTGGTAGCATCCGTGGTGCGTTGGGCGTCGGGGTGTTACAACCGGGCCCGAACAAAGGTGAAGCAAAGAAGAAGCATGATCCTCTGAAGATGACGAGGGCGAGTACCAGACAACTGAGCGCGAGCTTAACTACATATTCGGGGGCTCGGCTGCTTATGAGTCCAAGAGAAAGCAAAAGCTTACCACTCGGGACATCAACGTAGTTATGCCGGCAACCCCCCAATACCTCAGGTTGTCTGAGGTCCCGATTGTTTTTGATCGCTGGGATCATCCAGATTAGATTCCATATCCAGGTAGATACCCTCTTGTTTTGGACCCTATAATCCTCAGTGTTAAACTCAAGAGAGTGCTGGTCGACGGGGGGAGCGGGCTCAACGCCCTTTCTCCAAAACTTTCGACAACATATCGGGATCATATTTACCACTAAAATTGGGAACGGTAAACTTATTTTTGGAACGTGTGCTATGCTGTTGTACCATCCGTGGTGTTGAAGTTATGCTCATACGTTCTCTGTATCTCGGAGTGTGAACTATCTCTTTTCCTAGGATGTTGTTGGCCCAAGCGCTACGACGTTGAGAACATGCCATCATTGTTAGTTAGTGAAGACAAGAAACAAAATCGCAAGTATAATGTTCCTATCACTACATAGGATGTGGAGAAAAGTCACTCAACTCTCAAACTTTAACCAAAGCTCTTATAAGTTCTTACCGTGCAGCAGGAATTGTCGGCCATTGGTGGTGTCAAAAGTTCTCCCAAGCTTGGATAAAGCGATTGCCAAGGGACCGAATAAACGTACGAGGTAGAATATGTGGAGCTTGGTAGGCTATGTTAATTTCCTATACAATCTGATAATTCTAGTTATTATAATGATAAGTAATGATCCAAACTAGAATTCACAAGCCCTAGTTATCGATCTCAAAGATATAAGTGAATTTCAAGGCAACACATACAAAGATAATGAAACTTAATGCAACCAATGGAATGAGCTAAATAAGAATAATTTTAGCACCAAAACGCGTGTTGCATAAGTTATGGAGAGACACTAGCTAATTGCTTCAGAAAAGGTAAAAGGGCACAAGATTGCTCACTACTTAATACAATTGCACAATCTGAAAATAACAAACACAAATTAGGGTTTTGATCAATGTAGTGCTACCGGCCACTATTCTCTTTTCTTTTCTCTCTTTTTTTTTTTTCTTTTTGGCCTTTTGGCTCTTTCTCTCTTTTTTTTCTTTTCGATGACTTTTGGCCAACACTAGTATGAGCAAAGTTTTGGAATTCCTAACTTGATATCACAAGAGATATGATAGTGCAACGTATCAAAAAGAGTAGCCCCAAGCAATTTCAAATCGCTAGTCTCAATTAGGATCAAAGTATTCGCAAAGGATGAATTGGTTCCCAAAGGTATGTGTACTGATATTTTGGAATTTTATGGTTGTAGATGCTACTAGACTCAACCAACTCAAAGGAACAAAGCTAGAACACAAATTGAAGAAAGAAACCCAAATTCGACTAGAACTATGCAGTAAGGTTGTCGCTGCAATTAAGGCATGAAAATGACCGAATCAAACTTGCTCACAATGTAACAAATTGATGGTACTATTCTAGGATTTAAAATAAGTATTCAAACACACAATTGGGAGCTCGTATATAGAAGTTATGGCCAAAATACTAAGGTGCATAGATTTAACAAAATTCAACCGATCTGACCAAATCTGAATCCAAGTTAAATTCGGTTTGAAGGAGTCCGAATCACAAACGACACCCAAAACGTTTTTGTAGAGGACTTTTCAAGGATTCAGGAAAGTATAAAAACTTCTAAATCAGAGTTCGGATGTGAGAGTTATGATCAAAATACCGAACCGACATGGATTGCAATTACAACTTGCTTCTCGAATTTGATGTCCAGATTAAACAACCTTTTAGATGGAATTAGATTTCATGCCCAACTAGGTTTTTGTGGAGCTTGTCCCAAGGTTTTAGGAAAGTACAAAAACACTAGAATCCGAGCTCGTATGCGAAAGTTATGAACAAAACAAAGAACTGGACAGATTGAAATAAAAGCTACGCGAAGGAAAAACGATCAGCAACTAAAACAAGGACTCTAATGGATCAAAACCTAACAAAACACACAAATACCAGATTGAATCTAAAGGTTGAATTTTTGTGGAGGATTTTCAATTTTGGACAGAAAACAAAAACTAATCTAGGGTACTGAATCTCTCACCGAGCAACTTGGCGCTCTGATACCACCTGATGTGTTTTTGGTGTCCCGATCTTTCGATGAGAGTGATAACTTCGATTTGGAGGAATTGACTTTGACGATCCGACTACAACGTACGACGACGATGCGCCTTAGCAATCGCTAAACCAACTCCAGAGAGTTATTTATCTTGCCTTTGGCCCGATCAACCTGAACACGAGGTTCAATTCCTGCATACAACCGAAGAACAAGCAAGAACAATGGTAAAGCAATCTGAAATTGCGAATATGAATGAAGGCAAAAACAAGGGTGGGGTTCTATTAAGATCTTGACAAGGTGGCTGTCTAGCACAACTTGAAGACTTAAAGTTTGCACTTGGCTAAACTAATCAAACAAAACCCAACCAAACCCTAGATGAGGGTGTGGCTGCCTATTTAAGGAGGAGAGGGGCGTGGAAACTCAGCCAAAATAGTTGGAGGCCGACTACAACTCAAATTACAAGGCCCAAGGCCCATGTTAATTTGGACTGGAAAAGTAATGTTTGGTTTTTGGCAGTTTCCAGATGCATCTGAAAGGGTTTTGAGGTGAGGCCAGATCCGTTGGAAGGTAGACTCCGAGATCTTTCAAACGTGTACTCATGGTCCTCCAGAAACCTCCGGAATCAAAAGTTATGGTCTTTTTACTTCAGGCTATTTTGGGAGGCCGAATTGAATTCCAAAACATGATGGATTTGATATCTCCGTCTTCTTGGCCTATGGGTGACGTGATGGAGTTGGTCCAACTTGGTGTGGATATATCCATAGTAGTGATGTCCTCATCACCTACCCTCCTTTTTATACTACTCTTGAGTTACCCTCTACACTTGGATGAGTTCATTCTAGTCCTAAGGATCACCATCAAGGGTTAGGATTGACTCACTCACCTATACATGGGCTAACCTGAAACCCACACACATAACGGGTATTTGTATGCTTTTCAAAGCATACTAAACTAGACCCGCTAGTCTATCATCTAGATCGTGATCCAATGGCCCTTCTTGATCCGAGCAGCTCCTAGCTAGCATCTCATTCATTCTTTATCTTCTAAATTTGCAGTGACTTTGTCTCCGATCATCTTCCGATGATCCTCAACATTTTGGACCTCCAACGCTCCTCGCCTAGTCCTGGTCATACTCGCCTCACCATGATTAAAACCCGACATCCTGCAACTATCAAAGACAAGAAAAATCCATCACATACCAATGTACAAAAAGATATGTAATAATCATCACAAAATCATCAAATATATCTAATCTCTCTATAAGGGCCGGTGCTACCGCCCCTAAGCCAGTAGCACCGCCCTATATCTAAAACTGAGAAGAGACGTTCTCTGGGATTTTCACATCAGCCAAAACCCGGTACTACCGCCCATGGTAGACCGGTACTAATGCCTCCGGGCTGGTAGCACCGCCCTATTGTCAAACCAGAAAACACCTCTCTCAAAAATTTTCACACCAGCCATAGGCCCTATGCTACTGCCCTACCCAATGCTACCGCCCTGCCAAGTGCTACTGCACCCGGGCCGGTAGCATCGCCAGTTGTTGCTATCGCCTGTGCTAGATCGGTAGCACTGTCTTTGCTGAATAGCACTCTAAATGCTTCAAATTTCAAATTAAACTTCAAATCTCCCTTAAACTCAAGCACTACTATCTTAAACAATGTCAATAACTCATCACAAATATGGGTAAACCTCCACATGGTCTTTCATCTTGGTAATATTCTTCTACTATTTTACTACCCTATCTTAAGTGTGCAAATTGTTAAGCAAATCATGAGAGTAATATAAAGGCAAAAATCTAGCTCTCACCTTTTTTTCATAGCATCCCAAGTTCTAGGTATGTTCTGTTCATTCCTACAAGTCTCTTTCCACCAAATTGGGTCAAAATCAGTAAACTCACTAGTAGTAGCCCTAATCTTTTTATTCTCATGATGTACATCAGGATTATATTTACCAGCAAAAGAAGGCATTGTAAACTTAATTTTTAATAGTGGATCATCGCGATCACGTACCTCTCGCTGATGCCGTCCCATAAATTGTCGATTGTGATGACGTTGATAGTGATCACAATCATTGTTTACGTTGAAGCCCTCATCAGATTCTATATCGGTGAACGTCATCTGCATCTGCCTCATTTGCACAAGAGCGAGCAACGGGTGGGGGAACTCTATTGGCCACATGTGCAATAGGAGGTGGTTCCTACTTGAGGTGCTCAACACTTGCGTAGAGAGCCATGATGTTAGTATTGATCTGGTCCAAAGCATCATGTGTACTTCTCGTGTGCCGATTAAACAAGTGCTCAAAGTGTTGCACGAGCCCTCTTGTGTGCGGTGTGAGGGGAGGATCATCCTCACTATTCTCTTCATGATTCCTTGAACCTACCATTATTAGTAGCAAATAAGAAAAATACAAAAGTGTATATAATCTCTATCAACTACTAAGTGCTGGAGGTTATCAAGTCACATAGTCAAGCTCTTACCAAGCTCTTACAAGTTCTTACTAATACAAAACAGGTGGTCCAATCTTTGGCGGGTTTGTGATAAATGAAACTCAAGCTTGGAAAAGAGATAGTACTAGTCACAATTTGCTGGCTCTAGACTAGACCTAGGTACAACAAGCTTAAAAAGGTACTACTAGGGTTGTTGAACACAAGTGACCAGCACAAATAACTATCATAGAAGGAGCTATTTCAATAATAAGAGACACTTCTCACAAATTTTATTTTCTAATTTTTTTCTTTTTCCAATTTTTCCTTTTTTATCTTTTGTTTTATATTTTTACAACTTAGAAGTGGAACTCTTAACTCAATTGAGGACAAAAAGCAAAAATCTCAAATTTTAGAATGAGAGAAAATGCTAAACAGATGACCGAAAGACGATAAAAACGGCACGAAAAACTTTTAGGGCCCAAACTCAGTCTTAGAGGCCAAATTTGACATCAAAAGTAGGCACAAGACTAAAGGCATGTGTTTTTACAGATGTGCGTCATCGTTCCCTTGAAAACAAGTACTTATTTGTCGAAAAAGGATTCCGTATGCAAAAGTTATAGCCATTTTACTGATAGACACACGAATGCCACTTCCTAGACTTGGATTCAACCAAAGGATTTCAGAATTGGCAAAGTGGAGATTGGCTCAAATTGGACTGACATCAGTTTGTGTGCAACTTGGATAGTGGAAGAAATAATCGACTCAGATTTTTTTAATCCTGACATAAGGAAAAGGGCAGTCTGAATTTAACTCTTTCCAAATAGAACGCAACTGAATCAATCTTTTTCCAAATAGAATGTAACCAAATCAATCTCTTCCTTTTCTAGACACAGCGGCAAGACTCTCATTGACAAAAATTGACAATGGCACAACCCCACTTAGAAATAAGCTAGCAAAGTTAGACCAATCTAGACACGAAGACCAGCAATTAGACACAACAATGTAACATGCAATTCAAAGACACAAACAAGAAAGAAAACAACAAAGGCTCGAAGGGTTTGGGTAAGGTAATTTTTTATGGCAATTTTCTAGACTCTTGATAAATAAAAACTAATATACTACTAGAAAACTGTAAATTCTCACTAATCAACAAAAGCTTTGATACCACCTGATGAGGCTTATGGAGGCCCCATTTTTTGATGCGATGGATAACTCTCAAGTTGTGGAGATGACCCTCACAATCTAGGCTACTGACTGAAACATGACTGACGCCGAGCAGTTGCTGAACCAAATTTTAAATTATTATCAACTATGCTAAAGCTCGATTGACCTGATCACGAAGATCATTTCTTGCAAGTAACTGAAAAACAACCAAGAACAATGCAAAAGCAATATGAAATTGTGAATATTGATTTAGGACAAGTGTTGGGGTTTCAATAGTGATCTTGACGGTTGGTCTAGCTGACTTAAGCAAAGCACATAGAAGTTTCACATGGAAAACTAATCTAGCAAGACCCAAGTCTCATGAGAGAGCTCGACTAACTTAAATAGGAAACTAAAGGGGATGCGGCCAAGAGGTGGTCCTAGACACGGACTCTTGCTGGGCCTTCCTATTACAATGGTTGAAGTCCGAATGGCAAAAGGTGGCACAACACCATGTTATGAAGGCTTTCAATTGTGTTGGGCGGCCTATTGGGCTTGTGGATGGGGTGGTCGCTAGGGCTTCGTTATGGCCTTTCTTGTAGCCTTCCTTCTCATATTCTAACCCATTATGGTCCTATACATGATTTCAGAATATAAGTAAATCACACGCATCAAGCAGCATCATATTCTCATTAGAAACATAATTCACCCCTCAAAATGAAGTTACTTGACAATTCAATTGACGTGCACATGCTTATGTGGTTGGTCCTTACCGAGCATCTGGTGGAGGAGTATTGTGTGTATCCAAAAAAGTGATGTCCTCATCAACAACAATGGCAATTAATTATCTGGAGCATGATGTGGTAACACCTTTGATGTGTCCAATGAAATTTACAATTTGTTGAAAAATTAAAAAAAAATACAAAACTATCGTTGTAGATCTTCCTACCCATGATTATGATGATAAACATTGGTACTTAGCAGTTGTCAACTGCCCACAACGTGAGATCCAGTTACTCGACTCACTATCCTCTACTAAAAGAGAACACCTCAAACTAGTATATGCGGTGAGCTTAGTTCTTACTTCGTAATCCTCATAATTTAATATATTTTCCTATTTAACCACAGCATTTAACAGTTGCACCTTGATAGCTGCAAAAAATGGAAAACTATTTTGAACCATCAGAAGATGATCACACAGTTCAAAATACTACTTGGCCTGATCACGACATTGCATATTGGCCAATCACAAATAAATTCCATAGAAATAGAAAAAAGATGGGTACATTACACACCTTTGGTTCAAAAAATTACATAAATTTACTTAATTAATGGGTTACTAATGACTATTCAATATTTTAGCACTTCGTGGAGTCTCTACAAGTTGAAGTTCATGGAATATTGGATGGGATCTATGCTTTCGTAGAGTTTTACACAGGTACAATATTGCTTTCCTTACATGGCTTGGCTATATGTCATCTGGTAAATTTTCTCTAACACTTAATGTTCCTACTACGCAGGAGGATATAAATAATTTCAGATGAAAATTAACAGCAATCATGGTGGACTCTACGCTTAACAAGATTACTAGAAGCCCAAATTCTAGCACACAAAATGGCGAGAAAGAAAAAAAAAGAATAGAACATTGTAGAGTTGCAACTATACGAGCATAGATCTTCATATCAACTATATCCAATTCACATTTCACACTTGTTATTGTGTTATTTCTTGTCATGAAGTGCAATGCAAACTTATTCACTATCTATATAGTTTCTAACTATCATAACTGTTGCGTTGCTATTCCAACCTTCGAATAGAGAAATGATTCCCAAAGTCACTGTTGCTAGTTACCAGCATCAAATAAATACAACCCTCATAGAGTCATCAATACCAAATAACTAACTACAAAGCTAATTTATAAGTAGTAAGCCAACTAAAGGGGTGATTGCCAAATTCAAAAGCAATTGTATTCCATGCTGACAATCTGATTTTCAATCAAGCAGGCCTACACCATTGTGAACTGATTACATGTTTTTCAGAAACATATTTCTTTGAGATGTTGTATAGCAGATTAGCCGTATCAAATATCAACCAAATCATAATTCCTTCAATGAAACACATAATTGATAGAAAGGATTTGAAAAGAAATTGACCTTTTGTAGCTCTATTGTTGTGTCCCTATCTCAACTCATAACGTCCTGCTTCCTCAATCTTTTTGCAAGGATAACAAATTTGAACAGTTACCTACTCCTTGTAAAACCATCCTTTGCTGGATGCAGCTACTGCAAAACAAGCCTCCACATCTTTGGCAATGATGATACATGTTAAGCGCACAAAAGTTAGCATAGCTTTTGCAGCAAACTTCTCCATAAGTTCAAAAGAAATTTGGCAATTTTGTCCAATGACAGATTTAGAAACACTGTAAGAACGGTGAATCCAAGCATTACAATTATTGAAACAAAAACATGAGATATTTTAGACAGAGTAAATTCAAATTATAGCAACATGAACCTGCATTGGTGGTCTGGCTGAGCTGACTAACCTCGATCTATCCTTCAATGGGGGCACTTTCCCTGCGGACATTGGGAATTGCTTGAAATAGTGGGACTCTACTTGAACAACAATTTCCATGGTACAACCCCCGAGCTTGGGAAGCTGGGTATGCTAGCCATACCATTTTGACACCCTCTTTTTGTCTTAGTGGCGCTTTGACAGTTGAAGATAGAGTTATTTTTATAATTACATTTAGAATGTTATCAGATTTTTAAAAAGTAACACATGGGTTCAGCAAAATGATGACATGAACAGGCTGACTTCCATGGGCCGTGAATTGGACGTGCCGTTCGCACAATCAACATTTCCGATAGTACACGGCACGTGGGGAATTTTTTAATTTAATATTTATTTTAAATCTTTTTTCAAAACTAATCGATAGGAAAAAAATTCAAAAATACCTCGGGCCATGGGGGACGGTTGCCTCGGGGAGGTGCTGGCACGGCTCCACTAGGAGGGGGAGGTGCTGGGGACATGGTGCACTGCGCTCGACGACATTTTCACTCCCCCCCGGCAGGTGGCCAGGCGACGTATCTACCTCACCGTGGCGCGGATCCGATCATAAGATGTGCGGTGCTCATCGACAGTGATCTGGAAGCCCGCGTCGAGGTGCGTCAACATGGAAGTAGCCTCCGCCTCAACCTCCCCTAGAATATGTCCCTGCATGTAATGCCAGATTGATGTGAGATAATTTACATAAAAAGACATATGTATAGAGGTTCGATTGTGGTACTTACCGTGTAGTTGTCCCTCTGGGACATTTGTGAAGGGTATGTGTCCAACCCCGATGCCTGAGCTGCAACATACGGTGCTGGTGTGTACCCCACCCTGAGTCGAGTCTACAGCACGAACCACTCCATGTACTTCTCGTACATGGCATGGTCGTACGGTCGGGTCTCGGTGACCATGTCTGTCTCCGCGCCGTCACACTGCAGTGCCCACTGCACCATGCGATGCATGAATGGAGTGCCCGGTGGAGACCCCATCCGGTTCATCCTGCAATGCAAAAATGGCAATTTACATACAACATGCATTCCGCGGGAATGCTAAGCAGTGTGCTCAGTAGACGTACCTGTGTGTGCCACGTGAGACAATGTGAGCAGGCGGCAGGGGGAAAGACTAGAAGAGGCCGAACTGCCGCAACACTCGGTGCGGCGAGTACTCCTCGATGCACAGGTTGAAGATGAGGACCCTACGGGTGAGCCAGACCCGATGGTCTCGCCAGCAAATCATGGAGAGCCCGTGAGGTGCTTTCGGACACGACGTCGACGCGTTATCGGCGCCCACCGCACGCCCTTGTCACGGAGCCCTGCCGAACTACTAAACGAACTCTGGCACGCCCTCGACTGATGGTGGGCGACAACCGCTGCGAAAATAAAAAGTAGTGCATGTTATGAATGTGTCAAAGTGGGGGATAAAATACAAGGGGGCATACCTGTCGCTGAACCCAGTAGAGGCCCACGGTGGGCCAGTCGATCTAGTGCTAGTGGTATAGGTCCTGTGAGTACGGCCTCGGGTCAACAACAGGCCTACCGATGAGGAAGTGCTCCTAGGACCATAGCTACAACAGTAGGACGCAACCCATCAAGATCGCGTTCTGCAACACCCGAGAGATAGCGTCGCAAAGACCTCTGTACGTGCATACGCGAGCACGGCAAAGCC
Source organism: Guadua angustifolia (assembly GCA_036346375.1). Taxonomy (NCBI): domain Eukaryota; kingdom Viridiplantae; phylum Streptophyta; class Magnoliopsida; order Poales; family Poaceae; genus Guadua; species Guadua angustifolia. The sequence continues at coordinate 33,796,625 of CM070510.1, read as the reverse complement.
CCACGACCACTGCACCATTTGTTTACAACGAGAAAGTTAGACATGTCTTATCATAAGAGATTTTAACGGAATGTGTTACCTGCTCCGCCGGGGTGTCGGCGATCGACTGGGCGAACTCGATCATGTGCCGGTCCACCGTGTCCCCGTGCGAGGATAGGAACAGGTACCAACTGAACAGCAGCAGCAGGTACGCCTCCAGGTGGCGTGCCAGGTCCTCCTCGTCGGCGTCCGGGTGGAGAAGCTCAGCCTGCAGCATTCGGTACAATATTGTTAGCAGCTCAGCGCGTATCCGTTAAATTGCAATGAAGGAGGTACTAACCGTGAACAGGAGCAGCCACGCCTTCGTCGGTCCGTGCCGCTCACCTAGCTTGAGGGGCACATACGGGAAGGCCTCGAGGTGTCGCTGCACCTGGAGGAACCGTGCCTCTAACTGCGCATGCCACATCACGGGGGTGTCGTGCGGCATAACTGGAGGACCCACATAGGAGAGTCCAAGGAGGTAAGACACGTCCTGCAGCGTCGGAGCCATCTCTCCATAGGACAGGTGGAACATGTGCGTCTCTAGTCTCCACCAGTCCACGAGTGCGGTCAGCAGAGACCGGTCATACCCCAACCGTGGGACGTGCGGGCCGTCGGCTGCGGCGTCCACTGCTCCACCATCCTGCAGAACGGAAGTAAACCGACCACTCGTAACCAGCACATAGTGTGTACCGTCGTTAAAATTCCATTAACAGGTAAGTACATATACATAAAAGAGTAGGAAAATTGGCAGCTTACTATGGAACTCAGTGTTGGTCGATACGAAGCAACTCGTTCGGCACCCTAGACCGCAGTGTCGTCAGCTATCGGCCCTGAACTACGGACAAACTAGACCAGTGGGTCGAATCCATAGTCTCGTCTAGCAGCTCAGGGTAAGCGTCAGCAGCACGCCCAACTCCCACCATCATCGCCTGTGCCTGCGTGGTTACAAAGTAAATAAATGGTTAGAAAGCACATAAAACAAACTGGACAATAAGTAAATGTACGAAGCAGATGAAACAAACTAGACAACAAGTAAATGTACAAGGCAAATAAAACAAACTGAACAATAAGTAAATGTTACACGTTACAACTACCAAAAATTAAATGGAAAGTAATGAAATGTTGCATATTCAAATATATGTTCGATCACGCACATAGAATAAAAAAATTACATGACGGGGACAACAAATAACTGGTAAATATTCAAGAACACGAAGACACAATTACAACGAATACAACACGTTAAAACAAATACATTTACATATACACGAGATAAAATTACTTTATTCACAATTACGATGTGCTTCCGACTCGTTCATATCGTTCCTAATACGAAGTGTCCTTCGACGCCCGACCTTCTGCTTCAACATTCGGATGTCCGATACCTATCGATGCCCTGGAGGGGGGCTGTCGTGAACGATCCATCGACTCGGTACCCATACACCTCGTTATGCCACGTGTTGAGAACACTTTGCTTGTAGTAGTAGTGGGAGATGTACGGACGACATGATTGATGTGTCTCGGCGGCAGCGGCAATCACGTGCAACCACGGCAAGTGCAGTAGGCGTGGCTTCTGGCAGGAGCACTCGCAGTCAGCAACTCGGAGTATACACAGATGGGAAGTCCTCTCCCGGTGGGCACCTCTACGACTCTGGTCACCGCAGTGCACGTGATACCTCCGTTCCACGCCACTCTCCGGTGTCAAGCGATGTGTCTGTGCCTTCCGTGTCTTGTTGGCCATGTACGTAGAGACAACCGTTGAGTAGGACAAGCGATTGTCCGACATACATGCAGCGGAGCCCTTGTACCGCTCAATGAAATATCTTTGGGTGCCTAGTAACACACCTTCAACAATGCCCACCAATGGAAGGCATCTCGCGCCTTTCATTACCCAGTTGTAAATCTTCGCCAGGTTGGTTGTCATTATTCCATAACGGGAACTACCCTCGTCATGCAGAAGGGACCATTTCTCCAACGGCTCGTGTCATATCCAGTCAGTGAAACTCTTTATACTTGTTCTCGGCCTACGCCGAATGTTTGGTGCATCGGTGGGAGCGCACACAAGGCTGTGGGGTCATCTCCTTGCTCGTGGAAGACCATAGGGTTCCTTGATGAATTAGCACCATCCTTGGATTCAGTGATTGCTTCTTGGTTACTTCATCCAATATCCTCCACAGCGCGTCGAATTTCCTCCGCTGGTTCTGTTTGTACAGCCACTTGAACATGTTCATAAGCTCCTTGTTCCTGAACTGATGAAAAAAATTGGCACCCATGTGCCTCATGCACCACCTGTTCTTCAGGTCTGGCCACTTTGCTGCTCCCACGACGTTGGACCCTTGTTGCATATCCACGATCGTCCTCAACAACCCTGCATGTCGGTCATGGATGACACATACATCAGGGCGATTCTGGACAACTGCCAGTTTGACTCTTTTAAGAAACCAGTATCAGCTCTCCGTGTTTTCCCCCTCGGCGTCCACCGCGATTGCAGTTAGAATCTGGCCCTTGTATTTCCCTGTGAGGAATGTGCTGTCCATGCAAATGACCGGGCGACAGTGTCGGAACGCATTTATGCATGCGCCGAGGGCGAAGAAAGCCCGCTGCAAGATCCACTTACCCGCGCACACACCATTTGCGGGAAACTCTGCAAGGTCAATGACCGTACCGGGATTCCTACGTGATATTTCCCTGAGCAAGTGTGGAATATTCTCGTAGGAAGCCTCGTACGTCCCGAACCGTATTTGCAAAGCTGTCCTTTTTGCTCTCCATACCTTTCCGTAGCTAATCTTGTACTGAAACCTCTCCTCCACGGCTCTGATAATAGATCAAGGCTGCAGGTGCGGATTGTCCACGATTTGACCATAAAACACATTTGCCACCCAAGTGGACGATAGATTGCGGTGTTCCTGATCCGCTTCCTCTAGTTCGCAGTTATGCTTTATCACTATGGAACATTTCCAGTAGTCCGTCCACTTCCCCTTGTATGCATGCACACGCTATGGGCACGAATCAACTACGCACTTCACGTTGTAATCTTTTTTGTTGGACTTCACTACCCTGAATTGCCACCGAAGAGACATTGATCAGTACTTCACCGCATCCATCACAGCCTCCTTGTCTTTATATATGGCCCCCTGCGTGCCCTCGTTCTCATGATACTCCCATGCATCTATGTTCCCTTCATTCATTGTTAGGTCTTTGAAATTATAATTAGTCCACGCACCAAAGACAGGCACCTCAGGAGTATTGTCCTCCTCGTCCGAGTGTTCGCCATCAGAGACTTCCTCATCCGCACGGTCTCCTCCTCCATCAAGTCAACTATGTGCTCCACCTCCTCCCCCCTCGTCGGCCACCCCTCGCGCCTCAACGACTGTCTCCTCGCCCCCTCGATCCCGTCGCCACCGCCAACCTCGTGTCCCCCGTCTCCGGGGTCCTCGCCACCTTCATCATCGTATTCTTGCATATCTGTCTTCCCCTCCTCCGTAATATCTACCCTGACATCACGAACCTCCGATACCGATGGAGGTACCTGGTACCACTCTACCAGCAACATGAGTGGCCAGCCCCGCTCTACGGCATACCCAACATAGCTCCTCCAAGATGATGTCGTGTTAATAGGAATCAACTCTCCAAAAAAACATTGTTGCGCATGGCTTACTCCTGCTCTAACCCGTAGCCGAACACTTTGGGCATCCAAATTGAACATCCGAAATATCCACTCCAACAAACCCCTGTATGTCCTATCTCTTGGCCTAGATATGCCCCGTATGACTGTTGAAAATGCTGACAAATCCACTCCATCTGGCCCCTGTGCTATCTCCCCATCTCCATAAAATATTTGAAAATACAATTTCTCCGACATGCTACCTACAACGTTGGACCGAAAAATTCATCAGTTCTCCATTTAACCGCATCATGCATTACCATATAAATGTTACATTATATTGTCAAATTTTTTTCCTTACTCATTTCTAACGGTGCCTGATATTTCCAAATTTTTTACCCTACTAATTTCTAACGTAGCACGGTGCTTGACAACGTACGATATGTTGCTAGCCTATAATGTTTTTAAATACTACTCTAAAATACAATATATAAAACATATGGTGATCATACTAAAATATCCGACTCTAAATATATCATACTTCCTTTAATTTTTACGTCGCAATTTTCGAAACATTATCCACGCAACATATATCTAGCCTACCATGTTTCCTCATAATATTAAATTTGTACCGCATTACATTTCTAAATATTGCCTAATATATTATTTGCATAACAACATTTTTACTATTCAATTCTACTACATTAAATTTCTAAATATTGCCTAATATTTCTACTACGTAGAATCTCAACATTTCTAAATACTAAATACTACACAATCCTAATATTTCTAAATACTACATTAAATTTCTAAATATTGTCTAATATTTTCAGTACATTAAATTTCTACATTTCTAAATACTAAATACTACACAATCTTAAAATTTCTAAATTCTACATTAAATTTCTAAGTATTATCTAATATTTTCAATACATTAAATTTCTATATTTCTAAATACTAAATACTACATAATTCTAAAATTTCTAAATACTAGACAATCCTAAATACTAAATTAAATTTCTAAATATTGCATATCAAAATTTTGAACTTACCTCCGCAAAAACGATGAATCAATTTTTTCCTCTCTTTTTTCTTCTCTTTTTTTCTCTCCTTTTTTTTCCCTCTCCTCTCTTTTCTCTCCTCTCCTCCCCTTCTCCTCTCACGTGCAGCGCTCGGTTGCTCCTCCCCCGACCGAAATGAGCACAGTACCCGGTCGGGGGGCTTTAAAATGCGCCTATCGCCCTAGGGTGGGGCGACAGGCGTCATGTGGCACGGCCATCCGTTTAAAGCCGTTTGATCACCGTTATACAAGCACCTCTCACCCCAATATGGGACGTATTTTTGAATTTTTTTCCCGTCGATTAGTTTTGAAAAAAAGTTTTAAAATAAATATTAAATAAAAAAATTCCGACACATGGGTATTTCTAATGGACCTAAATAGGCCAGTACAAACTCATCCAAACAGGTCCAAAGCCCAAACCAGCCCATCCGATCTTCCAAAAAGAAACCACTCCTCTTCTACCTCCCGCAGTTTGTTCTGCAGCCCAGGCCAGAAGGGTCTCTTGCCTGGCCCTCGCTAGGGTTTCTTCCTCGCCCGCTCCCCGCTTCCTCCCATCATCCACCACCTCCTCCCTGCTCCATTCCTTCCTACGCCCCTTCTCCGTCTCGCCCGCTCGCTGCTCCCACCAAAGAGGATTCCCCGTCGCCGCCGCCATGCCCCGAGACTCTCCATTTCCTTACGCGAAGGAGGGGGACGTGATGGAGGCGCTGAGGCCCAGCTGCAGGCGCCCGTGGAAGCCCACTTGCTTGTACTACACCCAGGGCAAGTGCACCATGGTGAGATTTTCCTTTCCCTTCTTGCCCTCGTTGTCGCTTGGTTATTGGTTAGTTCTGTGTGCTGTGCCATCTCTGGTTCCATGTGGGTAGGTTTAACTGATTACATTTGGTACACGAGTAACTTGGCGAATGGAGGAGGAGGATTGTGAACCTGATGTCAGGAGCAGATGTTCTTGATGGTTATTTTAGGGTGAGGAGGATGATTGATTAATGAAACCATGATGGTTGCAGGAATGTGGAATTGTAAGGATCTGCTGCTTGTTGGGTTAACGCCGGATCTCACTGCAGATGCTGCAGTGAACCAGCGATCTTACATCAGATGCTGCAGTTGGTGCATGGTGGGCTGGGCCTGTATTAAGTTTGTACTGTTTGATATACTCCAGGGTTTATTTATTTACAACATTTCTTTTTAGAAACAATGTTAGTAGAAGCTACTATGATAGGTTATAATTTCTTCAAGCTGCATTGCATCTTTCTTTGGTCCTGTGGCCAGGATATATTTGAGGCGGAATGTGGGCAGGCTACACTTGTTTTCTACAGCAAACATTCGGGTCTACAGCCAGGTTTTTGTAATTCAAGAATGACATGTGTCAGATAGTAACAATTAGTTGTTAAGAAAGCTTAGCTGTAGAATAATAGTACATCATACATTTTAATGTAGTACACAATTGAAATATTGAATCATAGTTCAAGTTATGTCTAGAACAATAGACCGAACTAATTAAGTAGGAGAATTTCAGTATTTTTAAGGACAGGAAGGAATGTAGGATGCTAGCATTGCTAGCCTCCAACATGGTAGGCTAGCAATCGAGGTATCCCAGGTCAGTTAAGTTGCTGATATAATGGAGTGATGGACCAAGTAGTGAAGGAAGGGGAGTTATGTGTGGACCGTGGCATGCTAACATTGCTAGTTTCCATAGTTGTCACGGCAGTCCGTCTAGGTGAGGCGAGCCTAGACCGCCTGGACGCCTAGGCGCCGGTGATTAGACGATGAAAAAATAAATAATAAATAATATCTCATATGACATAAAATTAACTAAATATACCTATATGAAAGAAAATAATATCTCATGTGACATATATGATATGAAATTAACTCTCGGCCCACTTGGCCGACCCATTTACCTCTCTTTTCCTAGCCCTATTCCCCATCTCTCTCCCCAATCCAGCCAACGGCCTATCGCTTGCGTTCTCCTCCCCCTTGTCTCGTGAGCGAGCTTGACCTCGAGCTCTCCACACCGCCATCGAGCTCTCACCTCCTCCCTCCGCCGCCGACTCCCCTCTCCCTCCTTGCGCTGACGCCTTCTTCAGATCTAGGAGGAGGTGGTGACGAGTAGAGGGGGCCTCGGGGAGGAGGCGAGGAGCAGAAGGGGGAGCCGCTTTCTCCAGGTCGGGAAGGGAACAAGGGGGATCGGGAAGGAGGAGGCGAAGAGCTGAGGGGGATCGGAAAGGGGGTCTCACCGGTGGTGGAGGTGGAGCTACCTTCTCTCCTCTCTTCTCAAGTCTTCACGTGGGTTAGGGTAAGCCTCTGAAACTCAACGCCCATCCAGATCCTGCCGCCGCGACGCCCAGTCGGTGGACTCCTCGCCTGGATGCTTGGGCGGGCGCCTAACTCGCACCAGTCAAGGTGGCCGGCCCAGGCGTCCAGCTCCCGCCGCCTGGACGACTAGGCATCGACTAGGCGTCACCTAGTCGATGCCGTGACAACTATGCTAGTTTCCAATATTATCCAAGGATGCTGGCACATCCCTACCTTCAAAATTCAAGGAAAATTGTTCTACGATTTTCATTTTGTTTTACTAGTTACACGTAAATAAAAGGTAGAAATTTCAATATTAGGTTTCTTTTATAGCATTTGTAGTGTGTTAAGAGCTTTTTTAAATAAAAAATATGTTCTAAAAAAATGGTGAAGTCTATTTGCAACTTTGCGTAAGAAAACTGCAGTTGTTTAAAGAATATGATATGCACATGAAATAACTCTCTTACATACTCTATGAGAACAGTTCATGGCATGTTACTTCATCTACAAAAAAGGGAATCTTCTGGCTGTTTAGACATCCCTAAACTGAAAACTTTTGTGAAGATCTTAAACCAAATGCTCAGTGACCTAGGATGTAGTAGCAATTGCCACTCTTGTTCTGCTGACACAAACTTTCAAATATATTCACTAAAATTTAAGCTAAAGATTGGTCGCTTATCAAACATGATCTAGATGGTCATAGGAGTATGAAATGGTGAACATGCCTCTACTCTTTATGATGAAAATCAGATGTGGATGGGAGATCTCCACCAAAGTAAGGTACATGGATGGAGCTAGAGGAGAGCGCCTTGATATGTTGACCAGGGTGAGGGATGGGCATTGGGGCATGAAGAAGAGGTGAGAAGGTTGGTTGCTCAACCATAACAAGAAATAAGTGCAGGGCTGTGGAGGATAGGCTGACTCAGCAGTTAATATGAGCAATAATCATGCAGGGGAGGGAAGAAAAATCTCTTGTTTTATTTGGATATTTGTATAGTGGTTTGTGAGTTTCAGTATAGGCAGGATTGCGGCCCTTTTGGCTACATATAGAGAAAATTATCAGTCATTTCATTTTGACGATGGGAAGTGAAGCCACACATAGCTGCGTTGTTCATAAATATTTCATAGCAATTATTTCATACCTATGGTACTATAGATTTTCTCTTATGAAATTAAAGGTTTGTAACAGTGACTCAGGAATTTCTAGTTTTTCGAATGCAATATTTATGGTTTTACAATGTTAATGTAAATCAAATTTGTTGTTGAACCTTCTGAAACAAAGAGTTTGGGTCCTGAACTTTTGAGGAAGGAAACTAACCCTAGGATATATCTATTAGCTGTCTTTTAGTTTGTTTCTTTGGAAAAACTGGAAATATAGTTTTATTGAACAACATACTCCATCATACCTTTTTGTCTGGACAAATTAATGGAACAGAATATCTAGACATAACTTAAAATTTGGTTGCTCATTTCTTCTCTCGATTAGCTGAAGGGTTAAATTGGATTTGACGCAGAAACTTAGGGGCCATTCTAGCACATGACTAGGCATTTTTAGGTGTTCATTGTAGTGCCTTTTTAATTTTAATTTACACTAATCTTTTAAATGACTAGTTTACGCCAGGGTACCCTCTCCGCCGCAGATAAGTATGACCACGTGGCAGCCTGGCGAGCTGGTGGGCGATCATGCCCCACTCGCACGGCGTCGGCCTGGGTGGCGACTGGCGGTGGTGGGCGATCGAGGCTTGCTTTCGCCTGCGTGTATCCCGTGTGGTGGCTTTGGCGGCGAGCCCGCCACCCGGCTCGTCTGCGTGGCGACTGGCGGCGGTGGGCGATCAAGCCTGCCGCTTTGGTGTCACACTGCGTGGCGGCTTTGGCGGCAGGTGGGCGATAGGCCCTGCTCGCCCGGCGTCGGCCTGCGTGGCGGCTGGTGAGCAAGTGGGCGATCAAGCCTTGCTCGCGGCGTCGGCCTGCGTGGCGGCCTAGCACGCGGGCGGCCAAAGGAATGATAGGGAGGCTTCGCCTCGAAGTCTCCTTCCCCTAACGCGCTGTGTCAGAGCTTGATATGCTGTGTCAGGGCCATTGATTGCGAGGAATTCTACTATCGACACGACGACGGCCTATCCCTCTGACACCTCACACCAAACCCGTCGCAGGAACGTCACATCCCGGGTGGACCGGGCGAAGCCACACAGCGGCATTAAATGAAGCTTGAAGGACAAGGCTACAGCGATGGGTATAATAAATGAGTCATAGGTCAGTATGATAAGACCACAGCGATGAGTGTAATTAATGAGTCGTAGATTAGTATGATGTCACCTTCTTACCTGCCCGAGCCAGCCCACTCTATATAATGGAGCTCTGGTGCATGGGGAAGGGGGGCGGATTCCGAACTGAGAGTTGGAAGGACTTTGAAAAAAAAAGCGAAGAACGAAGAACATTGTAGCCAGCCCGATATATATCAACGAAGATCTAGCAGGACGTAGGGCTATTACCCAGCCTGGGGGCCTGAACCTGGATACATCGCTGCGTTTTTGATCTGTTGATCCCCTAAATCCTCCGTGCGAGAGTCATTAGGGTTTCCAACCACGAAGACGCTTTCTACCGAACCATAACCTCCATCTGTTGATGGGGACCCTGTCTGCGAAATATGTGCGCGCGCCGTAGGGGCTAGTGGTTGGCTAACCCGGCCATCTCTCCGGTGGGTTCCAATCTTTTGTCTGCAGGGATCACGCATCTGGTGATGGCGGGTTCGCACTCACAGCGGCAAGAAGCGACGGAGGCTAGCAGCGCTCAGAACACATCCCGGCACTCTCACTAGACGAGGGATCGCCTCACGCCGCCCCTGCAGGGAGGCGGTGGTGCCCCCCTGGCAGCGGCCGAACCGGAGTTCGGCGTTGGCTAGCCATGGAGGCCGCCACTCGCCCGTAACTCGCATGCATCCGTCTCATCTGGACCACCCTCGGTGGAACTTGTAGAGACACCACAGCCTGTTGTGGCTGCGGGACATTGCTGGCCTCATAGACGCGGCCCAGCTCTGCGTAGGGTTTTGCCCGACCGGTCGGGAACCATCGGCACCCCTCGGTCAAGGGTGCGTCTTGACCGCACCCAAGCTTCTAGCCGCCCGAGTGGGAAGCGTCCTGGCCAGGAGGGCCAGGATAAAGGAAAGGGCATACAAGAAGAGGGTCTCGGTTCCGTAAGGAGCCGTGGGGACCTGAGATTTCATCTGGAGAAGCGTCGCCGGCTGCGCGGCGATGATTTGCGTGATCACTTGCAGCGCTGTCGTGCCCAGGAGCAGGGCTGCGATAGGCTGATGGCTCCTAGGGATGAGGGCTCCTCCCATGACTCACTGCAGAGCGAGGAGGAAGTCCACTCCTCCGACTCTGTGGGGAGTCGTGATCCGCGAGGCCGTGTTGGGGTTCAGGTGGACGGCAGGACCCCCCCTACGGCGTCGGATGCTAGGCGTTTTCCCGACGGCTGCGTCGTATGGTGTGGCCTGAGAGGTTTCGCCCGGCCTTCATCGAGAAGTACGACGGCACCACCAACCCGGAGTTCTTGCAGATCTACACCACGGTGGTGCGGGCCGCTGGTGGGTCTGAAAAGGCTATGGCCAACTACTTCCCAACCCCCGGTCCGCTCGGTCTTGGCTGTTGAACCTCCCCGTGAGGATCAGTACGCTCGTAGGAGGAGTTGTGCGGCCTCTTCGTCGCCAACTTTCAAGGCTCCTTCACACAACCGGGTGTGGAGGACGATCTCCACGCCCTCGAGCAGGAAAGAGGGGAGTCGTTGTGCGACTTCATTCAACGATTCTGCCATTGTCGCAACACGATCCCCCGGATATCGGAGCAGTCGGTCGTCATCGCCTTTCGAAGAGGCGTTCGAGACCGCAAGATGCTGGAGAAGATGGCCACCCGCAACATCACCACCACCTCCGAGCTCTTCTCCTTGGTGCACAAGTGCGCGCGGGCGCGGTGGAGATGAAGCTGAGACCTCGAGGGGTCTTGGACTGGCGAGCAAGAGGGCGAGGAGGCGTGAGGCGGTTGAGACCAGGCGGGTTCTGACCGCTGAGCGCGAGCATAAGGATACCAAGCCACGAGGGCGCGACCGCCGTGACCAGCGGGATGATCGCCGTGACCGGCGAGGCGATCGCCGCGGTCGGAGGAATGACCGTCGCGAGGAAGGCAGACCCTTCTGCCCGATCCACAGGACCAACACTCACGATCTGGGTAGCTGCCAGGTTGTGAGCTGGATGGTGGAGCAGCGGCTTAAGGAGCATCGCCCCCGCGATGACGACCAAGACGAAGACCCTACCCCGCTAGCCTTCCAGCAGGCGGACCAAACCGTGACGTACATTCATGGTGGCTCGTCCAACTAGCCCTCCAACACGACGTACAAATGTCCAAGGAGGGAGGTCTGCGCCACGGCGTCGAGTTCAGGGGCGTGTCGGATGCTAAAGTGGTCGGAGGAGCCGATAACTTTCAGTCGGGCTGACCACCCTGAGAGCATTGCCGGCCTAGGTCACATTTCGATCGTGGTTTCGCCCACGATCCGAACGTGAGGCTCGGGAGAGTGCTCGTGGATGGATGGAGCTCCATCAACCTCCTGTCCTCCAAGGCATTTCAGCGCTCCAAATATCGAGCCAGGAGCTGCGCCCGGCCTTGCCCTTCTACGGCATCGCCCCGAGGGCTGGCTCGATCCCCCTGGGCCAGGTGCGCCTCCCCATCACCTTCGGGGAGGAAAGCAACTATCGTACGGAGTTGGTCGACTTCGAAGTCGCCGACTTCGACCTCCCATAACGCCATACTGGGTCGACCGGCGTTGGTCAAGTTTATGGCGGCAACCCACTATGGATACATGGTGGTGAAGATACCAGGGCTTGGCGGCCCTATAGTCATCCGGGTGTACAGGCTAGAAGCCTTGCGTTGCCACAAGCACGCACTGGACCTGGCCGACGCCACCTGCGTGAAGCCGGCTGATGTCGCCTTTCCGGGAGCCCCTCAGGCGCAGACCTGTGCCTCGCCTGGCTCGGCCAGCGAGGTGAAGGTGGTCTCCCTGAGTGTGGGCGAGTCCGGGAAGACCATCAACATTGGCGCCAGCCTCAGCGCCAAATAGTAAGATGCGCTCGTCACCTTCCTCCGGTCTAATTCCGACGTGTTTATCTGGCAACCGTCCGATATGATTGGGGTACTCAGGGAGGTGATCATGCACCGATTGGCAACAATCCCAGGCCTGTGCCCGGTCCGACAAAAGGTTCGGAGACAGGCACCAGAGCGGTAAGATGCCACTCGGGAAGAGGGGAGCAACCTGCTCTCTGATATCCATGGAGGCATGTGCGGGAGCCATATGTCCGGCCGGACACTTGTCGGCAAAGCATTCCGCCAAGGATTCTATTGGCCTACTGCCCTCTAGGATGCTTGCGAGCTGGTGAGAAAATGCGAAGCATATCAATTCTTCGCCAGGCAAATCCACCGACCGGCCTAAGCTCTGCAAACCATCCCGCTCTCTTGGCCGTTCGCGGTCTTGGGGCTGGATATTCTGAGCCCGTTTCCGCGGGCCACAGGGGGCTTCACCCACCTGTTCGTCACCATCGACAAATTCACCAAGTGGGTCGAAACCGAAGTAGTACGTGCCATAACGGCTTCCGCTGCTATCAAGTTCATCCACGGAATCTTCACCCGCTTTGGAGTTGCCAATCGTATCATCACCGACAACGGCACTCAATTCATCAGCGCGGCCTTCCTAGAGTTTTGTGATGAGATGGGAACCAAGGTGTGCTTCGCTTCGGTGGCCCATCCAAGGAGTAATGGTCAAGCGGAGCGTGCCAACGCGTTGGTGTTGAGGGGCCTCGAAACCAGAGCATTTGATCGGCTCCATAAGTGGGGGGAGCGGTGGACGGAAGAACTACCTGCTGTGCTGTGGTCGCTTCGTACCACACCCAGTCGGGTGAATGGGGAAACACCTTTCTTCCTGGTCTACGGCGTGGAAGCTGTCCTCCCGTCTGAGCTGTCGCTTGGCTCACCGCGCGTCTCGGCGTTCAGCGAGGACAAGAAGACCGCCGCGGAGAGGTCAACCTTTTGGAGGAGGTGCGCGACTGGGCGGCCTCACGTGCCGCTCGGTACCAGCAAAGTCTCGGGCGGTACCACGCCACCCGGGTTCACGAGAGAACACTGGCGGTGGACGACCTGGTCTTGACGAAAATCCAGACGCATGCCGGGCTCCATAAACTCTCCCCAGTGGGAGGGCCCTTTTAAGGTGGTCTCAGTATCTCGACCCGGGGCGGTCCAGTTGGCCATTGAGGACAACCAAGAGCTGGCCGACTCCTACAATGTGGAGTTGTTGCGAAAGTTTTATCCATAAGAACTGTAAGTACTCGGTAGTTCGCTCCGATCAGCTGCATGGGTGGGCTTTCCCCTGGTTCATCGGCGACTACTGGCGGTCAATAAAGTTATTTGCCTTAAAAGCTTTCGCTTTATTCTCCCTACTTGTGCCCTGGTGGGTAATATTTCGTGTGGGTGTCATGGGTATCGACGATTTGGCCGCTTCTTGCCGATATGCGGTAACACCCGGCATTCGCGTCGGGCAGGGACGGCCGACCAGGGGGCGAGTTGGGCACGGTGCTCAGACGCGGCTTGTACACCTCGGGTTGGCTCTGCGAAGCACCGCTGGCTGTCACCGCGAGCACCGCTAGCCTAATACCACTCCTGGGAACCTGCTGCCTTGCCGCGCAATGCCATGGGTTGGTTCCGAATCAGAAGGGCTTAAGCTCCAAGGAAGGGACCATGACAACCCCGCGGGGACCTACATTCTCTAATATATTTCCTGCATGCCCCGCGTAACGTCTACTAGTGTTTTCAGTAGCTACGTGCAATCGCAGATGAAGTGTTGGAGCACTGACCTAATTTGAACATTCAAGGTCGCATCGCGGTGAGCCTGGGGGCTGGTCGCCCAAGGGCCTGCGACCGAGATAAGTTGTTTTGCACTAAGTATTATCAACCTGCCCTTGACATTTACGCCCTATTGGGATAGGTTGTGCGTGGTTGTCACGGGCGCCGGTAACCTGACGGCTCATTGTTGATAAAAAGAGACACCCAGCGTTTGTGTCGTGCGAGGACAGGCGACCAGGAGCGCGAGTGCGGCACGGTGTTCAAACGCTGCTCGCACACCTCGGGTTGGCTCTGCGAAGAACCGCTGGCTGTCACCGCGAGCACCGCTGGCCCAATACCACTCCTGGGAACCTGTTGCCTTGCCGCGCGACGCTGCGGCCAGACTCCAAGAGATCACAAGGATATAAGTTCCGAAAGGGCGCGAGCCAGTGACAATCTTGCGCAAGAACTTTGGCTCTATTTGTCTACGTCCTTCATGTTTTGCGTAACGATTATTTGCGTTTGCAGCAGCAGCGTGCAATCGCTGAAGGAGCGCCAAAGCGCTGACCCAACCAAAATATTCAGGTTTGCATCGTGGCAAGGCTGGGGGCTGATCGCCCGGTAGCTAAGTCAAGCAAACGCAATCAAGTAAACATACAAAGGTAAAACCAAAAGATGCCAAGTTCATTACAATTGCTAAGATAGTTCTGGCATACAAACAAGCAAAACAGAAACAAAAAGAAGAAAACAAAAGCGGCGACCCATCAGTTGTCGTTCGCAACTTGGATGTGCCCATCGCCCTCCTCCACGTCTGCCTCCGCCACCGTCGCGTCAAGGTCCGGGTCCTCCACTGTCATTAGCCCGGCGACGTGCTCTGCGACCAAGACGCGCGTCTGCGCCCGGCCGTCTCCTCGATCGCAGCCACGCGCCATTGGATCGAAGGAAGCGTCGCGGCTGGCGCAATATGCCAGTACAAAGGTCGCGGTGGTAGCTGCGACTTGCCGTCCTTCTTGGGCGGAAGCGGCGGCGTGGCACGAAAGTCGCGGTGGCGCCTCAACCATTCGGGTGTTGCGGAAGCGGCGATATTGCATTGCAGGCAAGGCTCTAGCGGCCATCGCGGAGGTCCACGCCAGCATTGCTCTAGGGACCTCGCCATCCGCCGTGGCCGGTTGAGCATGACGACAAAGTTGTGCAGCGTGCGACGCTGCTCCTCCACCGCTTGCCTCTGCGCTGCCTCAGCCTCTTGCGCCCGGGTGAGCAGTCCTGCCCCAGTTGCCCTCTCTTGGGCTAGCAGCGCCTCCCCCTTCTCCAGCTCTTCGCGATGCCGCCATCTGCCGCGACGTCTGGGCTTCGCGTTGGGTGGTTGCCATGAGGAGGGCGCCCGCGGCTGCGTGCGCTTCGCCAAGTTCGACTAGCAGCGCACCCAGGCCAGAGACGCGGGCGGCAAGGACGACCGGAGCGGCAGGGGTTTGAGTGCTGGCTCCGGCGACGTCCACCTCGGCCGCTTCGGAGGCTCCAAGTTGCCCTGGCGAAGTCCCCATGCGTCTGTCAGGCCATGATGTTCATGGCCGGGCACCTTGACGGCGCCGCCATCGAGGTGATCGAAGCGAACGGCCACCGGAGCGTGAGTCCGCCGGCAAGTGCATACCGGAGGTGGCACCAGTGGAGTCGGCGCCGCTAGAGGTGGCGCCAATGAGGTCGGTGCCGCGGGTGTTGGCGCCGTGGAAGTTGGCGCTGTCGAGGTCGACGCCGCAGGACTAGACGCCGGTACAGCCGACGCCGGAGCAGGGGTGGCGGACATCTTCGCCCGATGAAGACGCCACCTCTCCGGACGCGCTTTGTGAGGCGGCGGAGTCGGTGGCAGCAGGAATTTAATCCCCGGTACGAGCCCTCTTGGGGTCCGCACCCGAGGCGTCCGGAGCGATCGGCCGCTTGCCTGCGCTCCGATCGTCGGCTAGGGCCTGGTCCTTGATCACCAAGGGACCGCGGGCTGGCAGCGCAGAAGGACCCGTGGAGTCCATCGCTAGGAACATCCTGATGATCCGCAGGCGCTCTGCGGATTCCAGATCGCAGAGCGGCTTGGCCCCGGCGGGGAAGTCTGGAATGCTCGGCGTTGGCGGGAGCAGTCCAGACAACCATTTGGAAATGGCGGGGCTGTTCAAATTTCCTGCGTCTGGCGGAAAAAAGGAGACAGGAATGTTGGTTGGTGGTGATCACAAAAAGAGATGTATTCATGAGAAGAATAAAGGACTTACGGCCCGGGTGCGTGCGGGTCATGTCGTTGTCCCCTGTATACTGCCATGCAGGGCGGACACGACGACGAAGGGGGCTGATCCTCCGGGCTACGAAGTCCTGGACAACCAGCGCCCTGATCAGGCCGGCGTCTTGCAGGCGGTTGATGCGAGCCGCCATCGCCAGGAGCTCTGCCGTCTCCTCAACGGGCGAGTTCGGCTCTCGCGGCCTCACTTCTTGCAGGCACCTCGAGGAGGTCGACCCCGCTGTCGTCGCCGATGTACAACCAGTCGCTCCGCCACGACTTCTAGTTGGACTTCGGCTGGAGGGGAATGTAGCGGGGAGGTAGCCCATCGCGGAGACGGAAATGGTAGCTCCCTGCGATCCCGGCGTCGGCGGTGCTGCGGAGGATGTAGAAGTAGCGGAAGAGTGGGAGATTAGGCATTACCCCTACGAACATCTCGCAGAGGTATTCAAAGGTGGAAAGAATGAGAATGGAATTGGGAGTGAGGACGGTGAGGAAGAATTCGGAAAATGGAGGACGGTGAGGAAGAATGAGAATGGAATTGGGAGTGAGGACTTATGGTTTTCATAAAAATGGAGGACGGTGAGGAAGAATTCGGAAAATGCCGGCACCAGGCCCGCCAGAAGTCCTTAGGCGAAGATGACGATCTCCCTCGGTTCGCATCGTGGCACGAGGGTTCCACTGCGAAGGTGGAGGGAACCCTCAGGTGCCATCTTGAAGAGCGTCTCCACCCTGTCCTGGTCAACAGTGGAAGAAAGAAAGGTTTGCGCCATTGGAGCAGAAGCGAAAGTTTTGGACAAGGAAGACGAAAGGGCAAAGTGCAAGGTGCGCAGAAAGCGTAAACCGCTAGTCTAGGGTACGCATATACATAGGCCCCTCACGCAGACGGTTCGCGAAAATGCAAAAGTATGCGACGTTTCGGATCCCAAGAAAAATAGGTGGAAGTGGAGAGGACCGAGGCGGTTGCGTGCTCCGAAGTGGTGGGCCCATCCAGGAATGCATCGACATTAAACGAGTCCAAAAGAAACTAGTGCGCGTTCCAGGACGGACCCGGGGGCTATTGTCGGCGTACTTTACGCCAAGTTATCCTCTCCGCCGCAGATAAGTAAGACCACGTGGCAGCCTGGCGAGCTGGTGGGCGATCAGGCCCCACTCGCTCGGCGTGTAGCCGACGTGGCGGCCTGGCGAGCAGGTGGGCAATCAGGCCCTGCTTGCCAAGCATCGGCCTACGTGGTGGCCTGGCGAGCTGGTGGGCGATCAGGCCCCACTCGCCCGGTGTGTAGCCCACGTGGCGGCTTTGGCGGCAGTGGGCGATCAAGCCCGCTTTCGCCCGGCGTCGACCCGCGTGGCGGCTTTGGCGGCGGTGGGCGATCGAGCCAGTTCGCCGCCGGCGTCGGCCGCGATATGGCGGCTCGGCACGGGCGGCCAAAGGAATGATATGGAGGCTTCGCCTCGAATTCTCCTTCCCCTGACGCGCTATGTCAGAGCTTGACATGCTGTGTCAGGGCCATTGATTGCGAGGAATTCTACTATCAACACGACAACGACCCATCCCTCTGACACCTCACGCCAAACCCGTCACAGGAACGTCACATCCCGAGCGGACCGGGCGAAGCCACATAGCGGCATTAAATGAAGCTTGAAGGATAAGGCTACAACGATGGGTGTAATAAATGAGTCATGGTTCAGTATGATAAGACCACCGTGATAAGTGTAATTAATGAGTCGTAGATCAGTATGATATCACCTTCCTAATTGCTCGAGCCAGCTCACTCTATATAAGAGAGCTCTAGTGCATGGGGAAGGGGCGGATTCTGAACTAAGAGTTGGAAGGACTTGGCAAAAAAAGCGAAGAACGAAGAACATTAGAGCCAGCCCGATATACATCAACTGTGGTTTGGATATCATCTCTAGACCATATATTTGTTAGTTGTCACTCTGCTGCCAATTATGGTACCTGATTCTTCTGCATGGAGCCAGATCTACACTAGCCTGAAGTACGTTGCCCATGGTATAAATGTTTGAAATTGTTATCAAGTTTAGTTCTGACACAATAAATGGGGCATTAGTTGGAACACTAAGAAATTTTGACTAAATGATGGACAATGTTCAGACTGTAAAGTATGCACATGGAAATAAGAGAATTCTCATAATATTCCTTTTCTCTAGGATGTTTATCAAGTTTCTCTGAAGTGTTTAGAGTTACGACTCTTACGACAATAGAGCAATGTCATTTTTGGCCCTTAAACTTTACACCTCTGATTTAGTTTTGTCCCTCTATTCTTAAATAGCCCACTTTTATGTCTACTTTCAAAAACAGACAAACCTTTGTTCTTCTGGTGGTTTGGCGTAATGGGAAGCTAAGTTGGCCGCTTGATTGGTGGGGTATTTATACGTATAGGTAATCATCACACCTTATTGCTGAGTGGAGATATGTCACCCACTTGAATTTGATTTGAAACCACAACCTTTAGAGCAGTACTCGTAGAAGATGTTCATATCCTAAACCTTTCAAATTGTCACCAGTACTCCAATCCCGCAGATTGGCCTCAGAACAGTTGTAGGAGGAAATATATCATCAGTCCTAGTGGTGAAGAGCCTCACAAGTTGCACAGCACAGTGACCTTGAAGCCTTGAATGGCCTCCCTGCAATCTGCACTGCTAGCGGGATGATGGATATCTCCACCAGACTGCACCTAGCAAGTAGCTGGAGAGGATCAGTGGACAATGTTTACCAACTAAGCTTTTTAAACAGCAAACTAAGATTTCTAACCTTGTAAAACCATTAGTAGAACTAAGTGTTAAAGTGGCCAGTTTCAAAGTAGGTGAACCAAAATGAGTTCATGGGTGAAGTGGAGGGATCAGCACGTATTTTACTATTCAGAATATTAATTATCAAAGTTTTTTTCTTCTGGAGTAATTTAAATCCGAAGTCTCAGTATTTAATTCGTCACCTTCTGTTCTCTATAAAGGGGGGAGGGGTAATCTTTGTAATGTATTTGGCAACTATAGATTTCTATGAGAACTTATAATCGAATTTAGCTCGTTGAGGAACTGGAGATTAATACCGGTGCTGGTCAAGTCTGTTAAGTAACATCTGAAATTAGTTTTAGCTAACTAAATGAAGAACAAGCAAGTAAATGATAAAACTAGTCAAGACTAGTTCTGGAAATTTCTCTACGAATTTCTTGAAGCCATGCTTAATTTTAGGATTTCATATGTGTATTGGAAATGCTGAACAAAATTGCTTAGATATCCCTAAAAAGTTAAAGAAATTCGCATTTATCAATTATAATCTTCTTGGAAGATCAATAAACCTCTAGGGAACAATATCAGTTATAAATTCTTTCTTGCAGGCCTAAATAATACTTTGTTTATTGCATTGAAAACTAGACTTCATAACCATTCCAACCACGTATAGTTTTGAGTATCAGCTGAGTTCAGATTAGCAAATTTGGCTCCATGTAGCATGAAATTTGAACGGGTTATTTTTTTCTTCTTTCTGTATTTGCTATTGTTACTTTGTAGAAGCACTGGCCATTGCAATCGAATGATTTATTAGAAGATTTGGAACACTTAACAGAAATATTGCAGTTAAGACTTGTCTGTTTCTTTGAAGCACTACTGTAATTAAGTTTTGTATTTCTGCAGGTGAATGATGCTTTGCATATCGATAAATTCATTGCATGCATATCGATAAATTCATTGCAGCTTGTTAATGGACCTTGCAGTGAATGCTTCAGCTGCAGATAAAGTAATGCCACAGAAACTGCATTAGTTTTTGATTCTTGATTTAGAGGGTAAGGAATTCTTGAATTCCTGGTCGTAATGATTGATGCCCAAAGCATGGAGTCCATCCACTCATTTCACAGGTACAACCTATTTGTAAATACTGATGGCCAATGCTATTCTGCTCAATGTATAAAGCTTATTTGAATGATTATGAGACTCTCCGAACCAGAGATGAGTTTGGGAACATTGATCTCTCTAATTTTCAGTATGAATGTTATAGGATGGCGGTGTGGATTTCAGTTAGTACAAATACACAAGCTTTTACTTTGAATTGATTGTTATTTAATTCAATCAAGTGCAAACAATTGTTTCCAATATCAGATAGAAATTTAAGCCAATAAGAATGATCTCTTGATCTGCCTAGCACAAAAGAAGAAATAGAAGAAAGGTGTTACATTGACTCTTTTTCTTTGTGGGGGTGGGGTTGGGGGTTGGGCATGTGCTCCTTTGTCTCTTTTTTAATTCCACCTATATCATTCTGTTTCATACTTGACAGACTATGCTAGTTAAGCAGTAAAATAATTAAACGAAATAAAATGCTGTACCGAATACATAGCAGCAGGGTTATTAAGGCGTCGTTAAGTGATGCTTCAGCGGTAAGGCAGCCAGGTGGGGATGCGCCACGCCGGGACCTTGCCCGAGCAGCCTATGTTGTCATTAAGGTCTGCCGGTTTTCAAGAGTGCTACGATTTTATCTAGGTAATCGTGTATTTTGGGTTTCATCTAGATGAAACTCTCTCACCTCCCATGAAACTCTCTCTATCTCTCTCTTCATAATTACCTTGCCATGTCATCAAACATGATGATGTGTCATATCATTTAATGAGAATGAAACTCCCATTGTGAATGGCCTAAGATGACATTGAGGTTGGGGATGGTGTCGGCGTGGCCCGAGGCAGCCACCATAGGATTGCGTGACCGGGATAAGATGCTTTGAATTGAAACCGAGAGGGACACGATTGATATCTTGGCCAATTGAAGACTGAGGGAAAAACCCTAGCGCTCGCGTCGACTTCGCCTCATCCTCACCAAATCGTTAAGGCGACACTGAGGTGGGGGATGGTGTTGGCGTGGCCCAAGGCGGCTGCCATAGGATTGCGGGACTAGGATAAGAAGCCTTGAATTGAAACCGAGAGGGACACGATTCATACCTTGGCCAATTGAAGACCGAGGGAAAAAAAACCCTAGCGCCCGCGCCGACTCCGCCTAGTCCTCACCAAATTCGGCAGGGGAATAGCCTATTTGCACGTCGCTCCTTTGATCCGCACCGCCACTCCTTTGCACCATTGCTCCAGAGCTCTGCCGATGCGCCTTTGCTCCTCTGCACCAGGTACAGGGGAGGCGATGGGGAAGGGAGAGGCCAACTAGGGAGGCGATAGGGCTATGGTGGAGGAAGAACCAATGGAGGCAGGCAGGGGCTTGGGGCGGTTGCGTCGCCGCATCGGGGAAGAAGCGAGGGGGAGGAAGAATCGATCGGAGAGGCAGATGGTGAGTCGCTGTGCCTCACCTTATCGCTTTAATAACTGAGTTAGATTGATACATAGAAACTTGGCAGAGCATTACTACAGGCAGTGTATGAATGGATACATAGAGAACAGTGCAAAACATTGAACCTTTAGCAGCCACAATTTTTTCTGGTTGTATACTTCTGTAACTAATGGCATATCAAATTATTCCTGAGTTTGCTACTCTCGAAAGAAAATCAGATCTTGAATTTAGCTGCTTCTTGGTCTATTTGTGATCTGATAAAAAACATAGGATATCGATATCATGAATTGTAATCAAGAGAATGTTGTTATTTCTTCCTTGTACGGTGATGAAAATTTACACATTTAAATATATAAATAATTAAATAAAATGGTGACACCCGTAACATATCTTTGTTGTATAATTTAGTCTACGCAGTGCTCCATATTGTTTCTTGGCTTACACAACTGTAGATCTTAAACCTTCCCTGTATCTCCTTATTTCTTTTGACTATCAGTAACCATCTCTCTCCCCTTGTGTATGTTGGCTGTAGATTGGTACACCCAACTGCAATGAGTGAGCAAAGAATAAGAGAATATACAGGCCCTGTTTGAGAGAGCTCCAGATCCCAGCTCCAACTCAGATCTGAAACTTGTAGGCTAAAATAAAGTGAATTATGTTTTTATTTTTAGTCTAAAATGTAAATAAGATGATCCACCTAAACACTTTTAATGTACCTATAGCTCCAGCTCCATAAATTTCTGGAGCTAGAAATACCCTGCTCCACCAACTCCATAGATTTTGGTGGAGCTAGAGCTGTCCCAAACACCCCCATAGAGGGGAAATATGGAAAATTTCGAGTTGACCGGTATGTGCAGCATTATTTCACTCTATGTTGCTCTCTGAGAATAATTTGCCTTATGATTTAAGAAGAGAATTTGCAGAACTGTTATGACATAAAACTTTTTTCTGTTAATATGAGCGTTTAGAATTTTTTTGTTCAAACTAGGTTTACTTGTAGTCTTGCAATCAGTGTAGGCTTACATAAATCTAGAAGCTCACTACCACACACAGGAACTTAATGTTATTTGAGACTCCCTATTGTGTTGTAGATACTTTCGTGGGCCAAGGATCCAGCGGTATAGAGAAGATATCAGTCAGTTTGGAAATATTTTAATTGGTTGATTAGGATTCCATCTTTACAGATATTTCCTTGGTGTGCAAGGGAATCCATTATATAAGGATGCCTAACTGTATTTCTATCCATATACAAGAAATAATCTTCCTCTACTTGACTCTTTTACTTCGACATGCTTTCTCTCTCCCCGCTACCAGTGCCACTGTCATCGTCATTCGCACGGCTTGTCACCGCCAACGAGATCTGATACGGATATAAGAAGCTATACCAGAATCAATCTCGATGATTTTAGCATGCGTATGCCATATCACTGGAAAGATATGGAAGTCTAGTTTCCAACGCTTTAAACCATGCATCATTTCGACTTCGAAGCTAAAATTATGACTATTTAAGTGGAAGGTGGAAAGGATGTTTTGTTGTTGCACGAGATTAAAAGAAAACTCTTCAAATGCTCCACCAATATGAGCTTCCACATACCTTCATTAGTATTTGCATTCAAACCTAGCTAGGAGGGTTGTTTGTACTATAAATACCCCATGTACTCCTCCATTGTAAGCAATGAAAAATGTTATGAGTAATTTTTTTGAAAAATGTTGGGCGAATGACTTGATTCAGGTTGTTTTATTGAGACAGTGGTTGTTTCAAGTACATTTGTCAAGTTGCATTGTAATTTTGGTTGTTTACAACTAGTTATCCTCTTTCTTGCTCTCACGTTGTGAAGGTCAGTTGTTTTTCACCCCGTATCATTTGGTACTAGGAGCTCTGGTTGCCACGGTGAGAGCTAATTACCATTTACTATCCTTGCAAGCTCAATTCAATATTGGGTTGTCGATTCCAGATTAGTGGTGATCTAATTTCAACAATCATAGGATAGGGTTGGTTGAGATGTCGAACTTTTGTTCTTTCTTCATGTTCTATCGGCTGTGTCATTAGGATTTCAGTTTTTTTGGAGTTGTATCCTTATCTTGTGTTCTTTTGTATATATCTACTTAGTACTATCGAGTTTTTAATTTTTGGTCGAGTCATTAATGATCACCATCCACATACATAACAACTAGCAAGAGTCGAGGACAACTCATTTTTGAAGAAAGATACATCATGTCAACTTCCGAAGCAAAAGTTATGACCATTTAAGTGTAAGCTGCAAAGGGTGTTTTGTGGGTGTGCGAGATTAAAAGAAGACTCTTCAAATACTCCACCAATATGACATTCTACATACCTTCATTAGTACTTGCGTTCATACCTAACTAGGGGGTTGTTCTTAGTATAAATATCCTATGTACTCCATGGTAAGTAGTGAAAAATGTTGTTATGAGTAATTTTTTAGAATCAACCACCATGGTGTTTTCTCCACGATGGAATGGCTGTATGGAGGGATTCTTATTCACCCCGGTCTTTTGATGACTCCTAGTGTAGTTAGGCGAATGACTTGATTTAGGTTGTTGTATTGAGACATTGGTTGGTTTCAAGCATGTTTGTCAAGTTGCATTGTAATCTTGGTTGTTTACAGTTAGTTACCCTCTTTCTTGCTCTCACGTCATGAAGATCGGTTGTTTTTGTTGGAAATATGCCGAAATGGCCAATCATGAAGATGATTATCTTGTATTTATGCTTATTTTGTTCCTTTAATAGTATGTGACTTGATCGTGAAATTCTGTAATTTAATTATGGCATTATTATAAATTATCCCTTGTTTATTTGTTGGTTTGGATACCAATAAACTTTATTCAAGGCTGAAGGATCGAGATGGCGATAAGAGGGGGGTGAGTGATCCCAAAATAAAATTTAAACTTTATTCAAGGTTGAAGGATCGAGATGGCGATAAGAGGGGGGTGAATGATCCCAAAATAAATTTTTCTCCCACTCAAATTACCCCAAACAAGCTCGCAATGAAAATCTGCAAAAAGAGTCAAAGCAATAGAGGTAGCTATTTTGCCAGGCCGATGCTCCTCAAATTCACCGAGCCTCCAAAACCCGAACAACTATACAATTATGTGTACCCCTTGTATGAATGAGAACCATGGAATATGTGAGGAATTTTTGAATCACAACTCTGGTTGTCAAGTGTTCAAACAAAAGGAATCAATTCAAATCTTGCTTTTGAAATTGAGATCAAGCCAAATCACCAATGGAAAGCTAAAGCAGATTTTTCATAAATTGTCCTTACTAGGAGTAGGTGGTTGGTGGATTTCTGGTGCTCTAAAATTTTTAGGAATTTGTCTCCATATGAACTAATGAGACGTGAAGCACTCCAAAGACCACCTCAAAATGCCTTGTAGAAAAATCAGGAAAAGTAAAAAACCACAGACTGTAAGGAACTTCGAGCAAAAAGACTCCCCAATTTTTCCACAGATGGATATGAGAATCGCGCACCTTCTCCAACAAGAATCACTCAAAAATGATTTTTCTAGATTTTTCTAAAAAACAAACACTGACTGTTGCGTTAAAAACAAGTTCTGAACAGAGTTGCAACTTGATAGAAAACTTGATCTCTCGTCTATCCTAGGGTGCAAGAGAAGTAAAATCATGAGCACACTCAAGACATCCTAGATCAACAACATTTAGAAGGAGGCAAATCCAAATTGCGAGAAAGTAAAAATTGCAGGAATTTAAATGCTGAATTTAAGACGTAAAGTAAATACATAATGTAAATTCAAGCATGAATAAAAATGATTTGCATTTTAGGAAGGGGATGTTTACAGAACCTCACAACAAAGTGGGTAAACCTCAAAGGAGCACAAAACCTCCACAACCTTTAAGAGGAAGAGGCTACCCCTCCCCCTCTATTTATAATACTCTTGGGCCACCTACCACCCTTGTATAAGTTTCTCAACCCTAGAGCACTCGTCAAAGGGCTATAGATTAACCCACTCACACAGCTATGCAAAGGGCTATAGATTAACCCACTCACACAGCCATGCAAGGCTAACCTAAAACCCATACACATAATGGGTTTTCTTGCACATTTTTCAAAGGCTCAAAGCATTCTACCTGGACCCGCTAACCTATTAACTAGACCGCGACCCAACGGCCCTCATTGATCCACGCGGCATCTAGCTAGCATCATCGCCTTTCTTTGTCTTCTTGGCTTGCCCGAACTCCGTCTCCGATCATTTTCGGTGATCTTTGACTATCTGGACCTCCGACACACCTCGCATAGTTCCGATCATCCTCTGCCTTACTATGATCTATGCTACCCGCCTAAAAAGGGGAAAAACGCTCTCTTAATCTGCCTTGTCTTGAGAAGCAGGGTCGTCTTACAACCATCAAAGATGAGGAAAACCCATCACATAGCAATGTCCAAAAAGTTATACAATAATCTTCATAAAATCATTAATTAAATCATTAACACTCAGAAGATCCGGTGTTACCACCCCTAGGTCGGTTGTACCAAAAAGTCAGACAAAACTTAAATTGCTTTAAATTGAAAATCCAATTCAAATCAAACTCAATTCTAAAGTAAACCATGCTCAAATTTAGTCAAATACTCGACATGGTCTTTCAAAGGCAAGCACATGAATTGATTGATAATCATGTTTCATGGATTATGGGTATGTGATACCATTCAATCAGGTGAATACATGTAAGTGTATATGCTATTGGACTGACCTACTTATGAAACACCTTTTGTGGATTTGATTAGTCTAATAAGTTGTTTCATAAAATGATAATGATTGATCCTTAGTCCTAAGATCAACACAGTTTCTTACATGAGGGTGATATACTTTGATGTTGTCTAATGTTGTCCATAACCGGATAATCATAAGGACAACACTTGGATATGCCTTGAATATTATAGAGGGAAGTGTATGATTAGGATGGAATTTGTCCTCATACTGAAGGAATGATATCAATCAGCAACTCGATGAAACAGGCTAAAGAATGTGCATGGCCATGCCCGAATGATTAAATTTGTTAATCGATCGATCTTGTTAGTCTATTCTAGAGAATCGAGAATATCGGTTTAACAGTACAAGGATAGCAGACCACACCTTTGAGTTAAACCATAATATCAAAGTGACAAAAGAACTGACATTTATTCATTGAAGATTTGTCGGATAAATGATATTCACGCAATTTGGTTAGTCATTATGTTCTGATAGGTGCCGCTTACGACTAATGAATCGAAAAAGAAGTTTTTCAATTTATTGACAACATAGTATGAACCAAAAGGGTCACATTAGAATAGGCTTAAGACAGATTTAAGAAATCTTCTTCTGTGACATGCATGTCAATGTGATTGAACATGATATCTGATTGTTTATAAAAATGGCAACGAATTTGCGTGCAAAAATATGATTTTTTCCTAGAAATCACTATAGCGACAAAAAAAGTCTCAGAGCGCCGAAACACTGCGACAAGCTGAATCGAATCGATAAAGGCTACCGCCCGATTAATCAGTAGTAGCCCGCCATGCTACAGTAGTACGCTATGAATATGTGCCTCCAGGTTCAGAAAATGCAGAGAAATTGAGAAAAATAAAAAAGGTGAAAAAGTT
The DNA here is from genome assembly GCA_036346375.1 of Guadua angustifolia. NCBI lineage: Eukaryota > Viridiplantae > Streptophyta > Magnoliopsida > Poales > Poaceae > Guadua > Guadua angustifolia. The sequence continues at coordinate 33,769,633 of CM070510.1, read as the reverse complement.
TCACTTGAACCAGAAAATGATCATAAGAGACGTATTACGCAGTACTTGCATACCAGTATACGTTGTTGTCAGTTTGTTTGTGTGGATATCTCTGCAACTGTCACGAAGATTTGATGTATCCATTTCTGCTGCTATGTCCAGGTGTTGAAGCTGTGAGCCTCGTCGAGTTCTTCTGCAAAAGCTTTGTATTTGCGTCCTAAGACTACGGTACGCATTTATTGAGTTAGGTATTTTCTAAATCTTAGTTCTGATGCATGCGATTGGTCTGGGGGAGGTATTAATTTTTAAAATTTACTGGGTCTTTTCACCCTGATTTCCCAACAATTTTTCATCCCGTATCAAGATTCTTGCCCACACCCACCTATCTCACCCCTGCAACCTACGTTCCCGCCCCATGTAGATCATATTGTGAGTTTGTAACTTCAGTTTGTCATGTTTTAAAATAAACTATGGTTTAGGTTCAGTTCTATGTTGAGTACTTTTATTTATTACAGAGAAGATGTTTTTTAGATTGTTATTCCTTGATTGCATTGCTACTAATCTACTATATATGAAGCAAATTTTGTGTGCTAGTTGTCCTTTCAATGAGATAATGTTTGGTCCATAGTTACCATATTTGCTATAAACCCCCACGAGTCACGAACCTGATTTGTCGAACCCTAATCGGTTTAGGGTGCGAGGTTTGTGTTCGCAGTGAAAATTGGAAGAAAAAGTGGCGAACTGCGAACTAAGATCCCGTATCATGACTCGAATAAACTGCGTTTCTGGTAACTATGGTTTGGTCATCTTCATTAGAAGCCCTTCTCAAGCGTCTAAATGCAACTTTTTTAGTAAATTTGACAAAACCCTACTTTCTAGGTCAAACATAACTCAAAACCCCACTTCAACTTTTTTTTTCAAGGAACCACATGTTCTTGAGCAAGAAAGGTTTCCAAAAAAAAAAAAAAACCACATTTACCCTATCCTGGTCCATCGAAGTATCCAACAAGTCAACAAGATAGGACCCACCTATTTGTCAGACTTACATGTAGAGCTTATCTGTCAGCTCCATCCCACCCTCCTTTTCAGGTCTGCCTTGACCATTGCCGATTGCCGCTGTCGCCATGTGTCGAAGCACTTGCCTACTATCACTAAACATTGCAATTGCCTGCCGGGGCCATTGCATCTCCCCCTATCACATCGCCCAACGTTGCTACCTTACCCTTCTCTACCACTGCAATCACTCAACACCTCCACCCTTGTCTCCAAGCTTGTGCCGCCCAAATCCGATTGAAATTGGATCATACTGTAAAGTAGAGGGTAATGGGGCTTATATATGGGCCTGAATTCAGTAAATTGCTGACATGCGGGTTATACTTATTAGTCTGATTGACAGGTGGGTCCCACATGTCATATCTTGGTCGATGAAACATGATAGGGAAAATATGGTTTTTTAAACATTTTTCCCAAGAACATGTGGTTCGTCGAAAAAAATTGTAAAACATGGGGTTTCTGCGTTGCCTTTGCCTCAAAACTCCATCTTGAGAAAGTTACTCAACTTTTGTTGCAGCCTGCTATTTGGTTGCCATGCTAAAAATATACTAGAAACTATATGTGTATTCCTTGACTCTGAATATTTTAAATTGGTATACACTTACAACTTTATTTGTTGTCTAATAGTTAGTTTATCGCATGTGAAAGACCATGTGGAGGTCTATCCTTGTGTGTGATGAGTAATTGACAAGATTTGGGATTGGATTGATTTGAAATTGAGTTTGATTTGAATTGGATCTTCAAATTGAAGCAATTTGAGTGTAGGTTGCTTTTCCTAGTGCTACCGCCTAGGGCGAGAGCCGGACCATTGAGCATAATTATGATTGATTAATGATTTTGTTTGATTCAATGCACTCATGTGAGTGGTTGCATTGATTGACTTTGAGTCAAGTCGTGGACTTGTGCTCGGATCGTTGTTTGTTTATTCGTGCGCGGTGTTGCTCGAGGGCTTAACGTGGTCGATGACGGACCGAACAAGGTTCATGGAGGAATTGAGGTTGGGACTAGGTTCAGGAGGAATCGAGGTCCCGTGGTCGAGGATGTCATGCGGGACGTTCGGGCTAGAGAACGGTGCACACGAAGGTTGGTTAGTCACGTGAGTCTGGCAGAGCGTCTGACGCTGCATGTGTGATTTTGGGTTGTATGCATATATTGGGCCATGTGTTATTGGGCCAAGTGGATATGCATACATGTGTTAGGGTTTTGAGTTGTATAAAACCCGAAACCTAATCAATGAATCTGAGGTTTTTTCGGCTTGTGGTTGCCGTTTTCCATCTTGACGAGTTTTTTCGGAGGCGGCGAACTTCAGCCTTTTGCTTATTTGTGTTTTGTTCAGCGACGGCCGGTGGTGGCGGCGGCGCTTGTTTCTCTGGCGGTGAAGAAGCTCTGCGTTGGCTTGCGGCCGGAGGATTTCCTGATGTCTTGTTCCCGACGGCTGGTCGCGCATGCATGAGGCAAAAGGGTTTCCAGGCGTGAGTTTCCTTGGCGACTAGAAGTTTGCATTGATCTGGATGTTGTGGCTGCATGCATGCAAGGAAAAGGTCCGGCGACTGCGTGCAAAATTCCAAGCAACTAGAAGATAGCTCTTTTGCCTTGCGCTTGTGTTGCTATCTCGTGCAGAAGCATGCAAGTTGTGCTGCTTGTGCATGCATGCAGATCTATCTTTGATAGTTCAAGCATTCTTTGTGGATCACGATAGCATCTGAAACTAGCGACGACGAAGCAATCGTCTCGAGTTGAGTCTGCTGGCGCGGAAGGAGCGGCTAGAAAACGGCGAATAGAAGATCAGAACTGGTGACATCCTGTCAGCGGCGGCGAGAACTCGCAAGGCGACGGCGTAAATTCTTGGCAGTTTGGACATCCTGCGGCTGAACTATTTCTTTTTAGTTCCTGAAGTTACTAGCGGCTGGTTTTCTTCCTCATCGATTGAAGGTATCTTGTGAACACATCTCAACGCTAAAAGTCACGATTTGCAAAGTGGCGCGCTGGTAACCTCGTTTTTCGTTTTCGCTCTCCGTTTATATGCATGTTTCCCTCTTAGATTGATTCATAATTTCATTATAATAATTTTGGTTTGATCAGTTCAAAAACTGTCTAGGGCATCTAGTAATTGATCTTAAAAGTTTGATTGGTTAATTCTTTGTAGATTTTGTTTAATCTCATAATTAGGGTTTGATCTATTCTCGTCATTATTTGATACAGTCAACTTGCAAAGGTTATAACTCCAGATCCGTATATCCGATTGAGGTGATTCTTCTTGCGTTAGTTTCGGATCTGAATCTAATTTATACAGTTAAAATTTCACGTCAATCCGACGGTTGAATCTTCAGGAATTATGATTTTGGTGAACGTCTGTTACTCTGTTTTTGTTGAAACCGAGAGCAATATTTCATAATTAATTTAGGGGGTTTTGTGAATCAAGAAAATTTTGATTTTATCTTCCGCTCAATCATTCACCCCCTCTCGATTGTCGCCATCCGATCCTACAAGTGGTATCGAGCGGTTTTGCTCTTCCATAGATCTTGACCGGTCTCGAGAGCCATGGCGACAGCACAAGTATTCCACCAAGCCTCCAATTGTTTCGGTGTTGATTTTCCTTTTGGAAATCCGGATGGAGTCATACATCACTGCCAGGGCTTCGATATGGCGAAGGTGAAGCTCCCATATGAGGTTCTGCCGATGAGAACGCCACTACGGCAATATGGTCGACGTTGAGGCAAATGCTAAGGCGAGAACATTCTCATACAGGACTCACCAAGATGAGTATGATCGATTCTCACCTTCGCTCCGCCCAGAGATTTGGGTAACCTCGATGCTTACCATGAGGGCACTACTCAAATCAAGACCGTGAGGCAGACCGATTCAAGCGAGTACAACAAATTTGAACAACGCTACCGGTGAGAGTCTCGATGAGTGCTTTGGTCGGTTTACCAAGATTTTGAGCGACCTCCGAGCGATCGGTTGTATATACCGACTTCGGACAATGCTCGGCATTTCTTGACCGTGACTCGACCTTCGGGTTTGGGAGATGAAGGTGACCACCATCAAGGACACCACTGATTTGTCGACTCTGACTCTTGACGGGCTTTATTCCCGCCTCAAGACTCATGAGATTGATGTCGTCTCCGGAAGACGAAATCTCAGTCGATGGCTTTGGTCACCGATCCCATTGGGTCCTCTTCTAGATTTTCTCTTGACTTTGCTTCTGGGTTTTCTCTCTCCGCTCTTTGCGACGTAAGCGATGAAATTCTGGAACAATTTCCAAAAATGAGCTTGCTCTTGTCGCTCGAAAATTTTCCAATATTTACAAGAGAGAGAGAGGAAGAGAGGTGGCATGATCACCTGCTTCGAGTGTGGTGGCCCCAACCACATTCGACGAGTTAACCGCCCTAAGTGGAGAAGGGCAAGAACGATGTCGGCAGTTTGGGCAAGAACGACTACACCGACAAGAACCGCAACAAGAAGTCTCCGGCTCGTGAACCGGCAAGACGAGAAGAAGTACGCAACTTCTCAAGAACAAGAAGCTCTTCCACGTCCTCGCCGCCCTCGATGACATCAGCCTCTCCGACACGGAGACATGGAGCAACGAAAGCGAGGATGATCCGCAAGAGAAGAAGCGGCGACGACTTCTCCCAAGATGTGCTTCATGGCAAACACCAACGACATCAGCGACTCCGAGCTCTACAGTGACTCGGACGAGGTACCTTCTTATGACCAGCTCAATGAAGCTTTTTGCAAATTAGGAAAATTTCATGCTAGAGCTAGAGCTAGGGTTACGGAGTTAGAGAAGGAAGTAGATACCTTGTCTCGGGAGTTAGCTTCACTTAAATCATGTTCCTCCCGAAACTCTGACAGCTGTACACTCTGTGATGCTTTGCTTGTGGAGCTAGAGAACCTAAGGACTTTGCATGATAGTGTGCTTGTTGATCTTGAGAATCTGAAGTCAAAAAATGCTAGTCCTGTTGTTATTGATATTCCTGCTGATGCTAGTTTTTCGCATGCTCACACAAATGCTTCTTGTAATAATTGCCCTAAGCTACTTGCTGAAATTGATGCCATGGGTTGTCACCTTAGGAAGATTTCTGCTAGAAATGATGAACTAGAATTGCATGCTTCTAAGGACCTAGTCAGCTCATGTGAGGGCTGTAAGCAACTAAAACTTGACAATGATGCTTTGAATGTCAAGTGTGATCAACTTGCTAAGGATTTACTAGTTAAATCACAAACTGGTTGCTTGCTATGTGTTGGGGTTAATGATGACGTGGATAAGGTCCACGCAGAGTTTAGGAAGAAATTAGAAGAACAAGTCCATAGGATTAGAGAAGCATCGTGCGTTTCTTGTGAGTCCCTCAAGCTTGAGGCAGCCATGCTAAGGGAGAAAAATAGACGTGCTGGTATCTCTTCTTCTCTTTCTGGTTCTTCTTCTTCCTCTCACCCCTGTTCTTCATGTGCCTCACTTTTTCGAGAGTGTCAGTATCTTATGAGCACTCTTGAGAAATTTGTTGGAGGCAAGAAGAAACTCAATCTCATTCTAGACCAGTCCAAAATTAGCAGATTCAATCAAGGTCTAGGATTTGATTACTTGGAGCACGCACGGGCGCATCCGCCTTCAGTTGTGCGTGCCTCCAAGAGTGGAGAGATAGTGGTAGCTCCCAGGGTGAGTACCACTGTGTTTAGGTCTACTGGGGTTGTCCATGGGACTTCTGAGCAGAAGGGTGCTTCTCCTGTCACTCTTGCCTCTAGCAAGGCGAAGTATTCATGCACCTTCTGTAAGAAGGATGGTAACCTAGTAGATTTCTGTTTTAGACGCGCCAAGATCACCAGGCGTGAGCGTGTTGCTGCTCTTAGGGGTATGCAAGGTCATCCCCAGACTCTGAGTGCTTCTAAGGCGCACACTGCTACTAGACAGTCGAGAGTCACTGTTTTGGGCAGCGCCCGGGACTCGGTTTTCATCTTTGTTCGATCGAGTTTTAGTCCCGAGTTGCTCGTGGTCGGATCTTTCCACCGTGCTTTTGATATTCCTCGCTTTTTCCCATCGAGGTAGATATCGGCGTGAGGTGTTTTCGGGTAGGAGATTTGGGCAGCCTAGTTGGGATGGTCCGGCCTTTGCACCACGGCAGGCCAAACCAGTGACTCCTAGATCTTCCACTAGAGCTGCTTCTTCTGATCTTGTTAGAGTTGAGCGTCGAGAGACACTAGAGTCCGATCTTCTTCCTCTGTGGGTTGGTTCTTTGAGACGTCGTGTGATTCAAGATGGGTTCCTGTGTCCTCACTTTATCCCAGTACTGAGTCTTCTCTCTCTCTCTTTTGACTTGATCAGGTTCGTCGGATGGGGAAGCCGCAAGATTGATTTTTACTTTTTTTGTCTAACAGTACTCCGAACAAAAGAGTACAAACCCTAATACCTGGCTCTCAAAATAAACAGGAGACACCCCCTCCTATTTATACAGAGCAAACTCACAGAGATTGACTACAACTCCACTTCCAACACGGAAAGAGTTCGTATCTATCTCAACTTGGCCCAACATGGCCAAAACCAAAACCTTGCACGCATGATCAGCCCACCTGCTGCACATACGTGACTAACCAGCCTTCATGTGCATGTTCTCTAGCCCAAACGTCCCGCATGACATCCTCGACCACCAAGACCTCGATTCCTCCTCGAACCTAGTCCCGAACCTCGGTTCCTCCATGAACCTAGTTCGGTCCGTCATCGACCACGTTAAGCCTCGAGCAACACCTGCACATGAATTAACAAACAACCAGTCCGAGCACAAGTCCACGACTTGACTCAAGATTAATCCATGCAACCACTCACACGAGTGCATTGCATTAAGCAAAACCCATCATGCTATCACCAGCATAATAATCATATCAACATAGCACATGCACAAGCACCACACATGCTATAACCAAAGTCACTTTACAATGCCAATTTCATCATTCAACCAATTTTTCATCACATGATCTCACATCTTGTGCTTTAGGTTGCTATCATGCTTAATTAGCTGTTCTCTCTTCTCTCTAGGTTGAGTTCCCTCACAGTCTTATAAGTCTAGCAGTGTTGGGCCCCCGGATAGACAGGTCTGTGCACTCCTTAGTTTGGGGTCTAGAGGCGACTTTCCTATGTTAGTCATTGGGGAAGATGAGAGCGAGTCTGAGCCATAGTGTTCTCTACCATCTTTTCTATACTCTATAGCCACCCAGTTCGCAGTTTCTTGACTTCTTCCCTCCATTCTGTGTTTCTGGCTTTAATTGAGTTCTTTTCGATCTTTCTTGAGCTTAATCTTGCTAATAACTCAATTTGAACCAGATTTGTGCTTAAAATGAAATCACATGTTGAGGGGAGTTTAAAATCTGTCTCATGCAATGCATGTAGACTTGATTTTTATTTTATGAGCTTTGTCTATTATGCACATGATCCATGTTTCATTTTATACACCATGCTATATTATGAAGAAAATTACTTGCTTAGATATGTCCAAGTTCATTTATCTTGCTAAGCTTACAAAAATTGAAAAATGAGCGTTAAAAGAAAAACTTGATAAAACATGTTATGCTTACTTGCTAAGTTTCTTCTCTAGGTGTATTTGCCATGATTTGTGAAATTCTGGAATTCTTTAGAGTCCCTATAGCAACTTGGGTGAATCGTGTTTGATCCATACTTGAGTCCTTCACTAGCTTAACATGAAAATGCTAAAATGTAAATGAAGCAAAATTGACTCTTTTTGTGCGCATTAGACTCAACACCTCACATTCACAAGACGGCTTCTCATGGCACTTGAGATGAACTTGGAATGTGTTGTGTATGACCAAGATCATTCTCTTAAGAGTCCCTCTTGAGATGATCGATTATGGCTTGAGTCAATTGCTTTAAAAATGCAAAAAAAAACTTATGTGGGTAAAGAATGCAAATAATGTCAAACATTTGCACCCCGCTATGTCTTTCAAAGATTCAAAGAAAGATTTGCATACAATGAAAAAAGGCTCGAAAGACCTTGTGTGCACTTCTAGATTCCCCAAAGTGTTGAGTAGGTTGAACTCTAGGTTTTCCATTTGATCCTTTGAATGGCTTTGCTTCTAGTTTTGAAACTAATGACAAGTGTTGCTCATGTTCAATCATGCTAAAAATGACATGGTTTAATTACATCTTGCTAGCAAAATGATTATTTGCACTTGGACATGCCTTAGCTTAGTCTATTTTTTGCCATACCTTAGCTTGGTGTCATAACATGTCTTGTTGATCACATGGATAATCTTCAAAGCTCCCTTAGGCTGCATTACTTGCATAAAAACAACAAAAAAGGGGAGAAAAGAAAATGTCACCTTGATGCCTATATTGCCAAAAGGGGGAGAAATCGTAGAAAAGGGATCATTTTGCACTTGATTCTTCTTTCTTATGATCTTTGTTAATCTTTGCTATCGTTCATAGATCATAAGCTGCCAATTTGGTCATGTTCTTCATTTCTATTTCTTTGATCAAGTTTGGCTTTGCATTCAAATTGCTTTCTTCTCTTTCTTCAAACTCAATACTTATGCCTTTTCATGTGTTTGTCAATATACTCATCAAGGGGGAGATTGAAAGACCATGTGGAGGTCTATCCTTGTGTGTGATGAGTAATTGACAATATTTGGGATTGGATTGATTTGAAATTGAGTTTGATTTGAATTGGATCTTCAAATTGAAGCAATTTGAGTGTAGGTTGCTTTTCCTAGTGCTACCGGCCTAGGGGCAGTAGCACCGGACCATTGAGCATAATTATGATTGATTAATGATTTTGTTTGATTCAATGCACTCATGTGAGTGGTTGCATTGATTGACTTTGAGTCAAGTCGTGGACTTGTGCTCGGATGCGTTGTTTGTTTATTCGTGTGCAGGTGTTGCTCGAGGGCGAACGTGGTCGATGACGGGACCGGAACAAGGTTCATGGAGGAATTGAGGTTCGGGACTAGGTTCAGGGAGGAATCGAGGTCCTGGTGGTCGAGGATGTCATGCGGGACGTTCGGGTTAGAGAACGGTGCACACGAAGGCTGGTTAGTCACGTGAGTGCGGCAGGCGGGCCGTACGCGTGCATGTGTGAATTTTGGGTTGTATGCATATATTGGGCCATGTGTTATTGGGCCAAGTGGATATGCATACATGTGTTAGGGTTTTGAGTTGTATAAAAACCCTGGAAACCTAATCAATGAATCTGAGGTTTTTCCGCTACCGTGGTTGCCGTTTTCCATGCTGATGAGTTTTTTCCGAGGCGGCGAACGCCGCCTTTTGCTTATTTGTGTTTTGTTCAGCGACGGCTGGTGGCTTGGCCGGCGGCGCTTGCTCTCCTGGCGGCTGAAGAAGCTCCTGCGTTGGCTTGCGGCCGGAGGATTTCCTGATGTCTTGTTCCCGACGGCTGGTCGCGCATGCATGAGGCAAAAGGGTTTCCAGGCGTGAGTTTCCTTGGCGACTAGAAGTTTGCATTGATCTGGATGTTGTGGCTGCATGCATGCAAGGAAAAGGTCCGGCGATCATGCGTGCAAAATTCCAGCGACTAGAAGATAGCTCTTTTGCCTTGCGCTTGTGTTGCTATCTCGCGTAGCATGCAAGTTGTGTTGCAGCATGCATGCAGATCTATCTTTGATAGTTCAAGCATTTTGTGCATCACGATAGCATCTGAAACTAGCGACGACGAAGCAACTCTCTCGAGTTGAGTCGCGCGGCGCGAAGGAGCGCTAGAAAACGGCGAATAGAAGATCGAATCGGTGACATCTCGTCGTGGCGAGAACTTCGCAAGGCGACGGCGTAAATTCTGGCGCTTTGGACATCCCGCGGTGAACTATTTCTTTTTAGTTCCTGAAGTTACTAGCGGATGGTTTTCTTCCTCATCGATTGAAGGTATCTTGTGAACACATCTCAACGCTAAAAGTCACGATTTGCAAAGCGGCGCTGCTGGTAACCTCGTTGTTTTCGCTCTCCGCTTATATGCATGTTTCTCTTAGATTGATTCATAATTTCATTATAATAATTTTGGTTTGATCAGTTCAAAACTGTCTAGGCATCTAGTAATTGATCTTAAAAGTTTGATTGGTTAATTCTTTGTAGATTTTGTTTAATCTCATAATTAGGGTTTGATCTATTCTCGTCATTATTTGATACAGTCAACTTGCAAAGGTTATAACTCTAGATCCGTATATCCGATTGAGGTGATTCTTCTTGCGTTAGTTTCGGATCTGAATCTAATTTATACAGTTAAAATTTCACGTCAATCCGACGGTTGGATCTTCAGGAATTATGATTTTGGTGAACGTCTGTTACTCTGTTTTTGTTGAAACCGAGAGCAATATTTCATAATTAATTTAGGGGGTTTTGTGAATCAAGAAAATTTTGATTTTATCTTCCGCTCAATCATTCACCCCCCCTCTGATTGTCGCCATCCGATCCTACAGCATGACTCTACTGCCCCTTTCAAGGAAGTGCTTCAAGAGTTTGAGGACTGGATTAGAGATCACAATTTGTTGAAAAAGGACCAAGGAGGATCACTCAACAGTGCAGTAGTCAATACTTGGTAACTTATTACGGCTAATATTACAGTTTTTGGTAAACCACTTACATTATTTTTTTAAAATATTCCTTCAAATTCTGCACATTGACTTGTGCAACAAAATATTTATTTTTACAGTTAATTTATGTGGCTTTGGTCTGAACCATTCCAGTAGGTTAACATTACTAGTGCGAACCAGTTTTCTGGGCAAGGATCAGGAGATTAAAAACTAACAAAATTTTTAATTTAAAATGTCATTTTGAATTAGAAATATCTTGGCTGTAATTTCTGAAAGCCGCACACAATTTCTGGGAACTAGTTCAAGTGCCTAATAGATTTGGAGACCAAAGCATGTGGTAGAAAGCCAGTTTCCCTCCAGGAGCTGGCTGGTTTTCTCCTTTTAAGTTAGTGGGTTTTCAATGGATCCATACTGTTAACTGGGAACTGGCTGGTTTCTGCTTCTGGCCAGTGAGTGGGTTTTCGTCAAATCCAGAATATAAACTCTGTCTCTTGTTCATTTTCTTATTCATTTATACTAGGAATTTCCTTGGTTAAATTTGTTTATGCTTCACATTCTATAATGCTATTGGTTCATTTCTCATGTTTCTGTTAATACGGCAGTGGGAATTGGGATGTGAAGATGAAGGTCCCTGAGCAGTGCAGGGCACAAATAAAGTTACCTTCTTCCTTTATGGAGTGGTTCAATTTGAAGGATACCTACCTCAGATTCTATAACAGAAGGGTAACCATACTGAACCCATGTAACAAATTGATTTGTTGGAATTAATTATTGATTGTTCGTGAGGAGTCTCTTTGAATTACTGTATGCAACCTATAAATATATAGTGGCTTGTTTTGCTAGGCAAATGGAATGATGACAATGATGAGGGAGCTTCAAATGCCAATTGTTGGAAGTCACCATATTGGGATCGATGATGCAAAAAATACGGAATAGTTGTTCAGCACATGCTTGCTGATGGTGCTGTAATGGAAATTACTGCAAGGCGAAACTCAATCAGGTGAAATTCAATCAGGGCTACTAGCGATGTGAAATTTCTGTTCAAGAACCCAATCAGGTGATGGAAGTGTAACATGTGAATTTCCAACACAGTGCACCTAGCAGATGAGATGATGCCTACTAGTGAAAAGGAACAAAAAGTGGGTGCTGGATATCGAGGGCGTTTTGTGCATGAGTTGACTTGGATCCAATGTTCCAAACTCTCTACGAGATGATGCCTACTGGTGAAAAGGAACAAAAAGTGGGTGCTGGATATCGAGGGCTTTATGTGCATGAGTTGACTTGGATCCAATATTCCAGACTCTACCTGTCGACAGTCTGATCATTACCTTGGTAACCTGGCATATCAAGAATCTGGAGCAATCCAATCATATAGAGATCAAATGCCCTTGAGATCAGTTTCTCATCCGAGTGAATTGCATCCAAATCAATTGGCGTGAAATTGGAATGGTCGTCCGTTGATATGTGAGCCTGTTTTTGTTATTATTTGGGCGTGTTTTTGTACGATAGGATGGATGCGATGATACATAGTTCCTGTGTACACTTGAACGGGGTAGTGAATCCCTAATCATAAATTCTTAACACGTGTATTATTATACTGTAAGGTGATGCACAACTTAGGGTCTCTTGAGGCTTCAAGTAAATAAAATACGTCGCAGAAGATAAATTTATGCCTCGTATGGGACACGTTGTAGGGAGTGAGACCAAGCGGCATGGTCGAAATGGGCCGAAAAGACCGTCATGACCGGAATTTGAGCTGGGACGGAGCACAAAATTCTAGTGTTGCATTTTGCTCACTGAAATGGCTCGTTCCGGTCGGTATCGGAACAAGATTGATAAGTCGGCACCGAAAGCTACCCCTCCGGGCTATATCTCTCGTTGGCTAGTTGACAGCATAACCGAGGTACTGATTGCATTTGATTTTTTCCCCTGAAGAATAATCACTGCCGTTGGCAGGACCGCAGGAAGCAAATATAGCATTGTACGATCTCCAGTGCTCTGCATGAAGCCAGGAGGTTCATCCAAACACCTACAGGGATAATAATGTGTGCAGGTCGAATACAGAGGGATCCTACAGGCGCATCGATTTTTCCTCTAGGAAAAGTTTGCTGTACACCACAACTAAGTCAAAAATGTTGTCCGAAGCGAATGCATTAGAAAAAAAAATACTTCTCTACATTTTGTTGATGTACGATATCCTTGTGATTATTTTGACAACCTTTGCCCTCCTCTAGTGTAAGGGCAGTTGGATGTGTTGTAAAACGAATCATCCACCCGCTTGAATCGGCGACACATGCAAGAACACGTGAATCAAAGACAAGAGCGCACAGAGTATAGAGGTGGAAAATCTCTCGCTTTGTTAGATTGATTGATTACAATGGGAAACACCTAATATATATATCAATGTGAGAGAGGAGTTCGAATTCACCCACACAAATAAGATATAGAGTCTGTCGACGTTTGTTGTCGGCAATAATGAAAATGGGGCAAGGCGCTGGATCTAAACTCGATGGTAGCACAAGATGCAAGAATTATATAGATTCGGGCTCTCACGAAAGAGATAATACCCTAATCCTGTGCTATGAGATTATGTGTATCTAGCCTATTGCAGAGGATCTGATGATTTTTCCATGACGCTACCCTAATCGGTTACAAGATACCCCCTTTATATAGTAGAGGGTGTGGTTACAAAGGAGAGTCCTAATCGGTTACAAGATGGAGATCATATCTCTTTCCTTGTCCGCTCAACATGATTACGGTTAGGATTGTAATTGTGTCCAACCAAAACAAGATTTAGCTGCTATCTTTTGAGTCTTAGCATTGCGCGTATTGAAAGTAGCCCAGGCGGTAGCCTTCTTTATGATGTCAGCTCGGCCCATCCTCTCATGGATGATACACCCGGCCTGCCTTGTAGATACCCAGGGTTCATGCACTCCACAGTAGCCCCCGATTGCTCTGCGATCGAGTTGTCATCCACCTGGTTGCTCCTTGGCCAGGCCATGATCTGTGCCGAGTGCTTCCGGTTCTTGCCTTGGTCTCCCGACTGGTTTCTTCACTTCACCGAGTGCTATGCCATGGGCAAGGAGATTACAGAGGACTCAATTAGCATTCCGGGTTCACCTTTTCCAAGGGGCACCCTAAGCAATTTATTGGGAATATTAGCAGTCGGCCCAGCTTGGGGCATATCCTTGCTTGAGTTGGCTTTTTAGCCAGGTGGTGCCTGTGCTTTGTCATGGTACACAGCTTTTGGCCTGTCATGAGGCACACCACGGGTTATCCAAGTGGTACCTGCACCCGATTTTCACGGCGCACAGCTGGCGGCCCATCATGTGGCGTACCCTTGGAATCGTGGTTTTGAATCGACTTGTGATATATGATTTCGTTTTTCATAGTAACCGGCAACCGACCTATCGTGAGGCATATCACAAGAAGACATTATGAATCAATTTGGAAGGTGCCCAGATTCCGTTTAGCACGGTTTTTGGTAGTTGACCCAATGTGGGGCGCACCATATTCCAAATTACATTTGGCCCGAGAACATTTTGTACGCAATGATTGTGGCGCACAACTGGCGGCCTATCATGGGCATGTCCTAGGCCAAGTCGAAACAAAGTATGGAAGGCGAAACGACTTTTCCCGCTCAGGGCAAAATTCAGCATCGCTTCCTATAAATAAGAGACATGGTGCAAACAAAGAGGTTTTCTGCGCACTGCTCTCACCTGCCCCTTCATCTTCTGAGTTTAGATATTTCTTCATCAACTTCCTCCGCTAGGGTTAGCCGCCGCCGCATTTCCCGATTCCGTGCCGCTGCTAAACTTTTTCGAAGATGTCTTCTTCTTCTTCCTCCTAGAGTGCTGCCGTGAAGCCCTCACCTGAAGATTGGGCTGCTTCGATAACAACAGAGGAGTGCTTGGAGGAATTAGTCACCACGGAGTTCTTCCCCCTTTGGCATTGATCTGTGCGCGGTCAGCCGCAGGTGAATCCGTCCATACCCCACAATCTGATGAAATTGTGGTCTTTGAACCCTTTTTCTAGCGTGGGTTTGGACTCCCCAGCAGCGCTTTCTTCCGTGGCCTTCTTCATTTCTACAAGATTGAGCTGATCAACCTGAATCCTAATTCCATTCTGCAAATTTCCATCTTTGTACATTTGTGCGAGGCGTATCTTGGAATTCACCCGCATTTTAGCCTTTTTCGCCACTTATTTCTTCTTAAGCCATTCTCCAACAAAAATGCCCCTAAAGTGGTTGGGGGCGCCGACTTCCAGCGCGATGGGATGAAAAAGGCCTACTTCTCCATTCCTTTAAAGACCTCCCACAAGGGTTGGCATCGGGAGTGGTTTTACTATTTCAATCCTGGTCCCTTCTTGCCTCCTTTTGCCGGGCTCGTGCCCACGTTCTTGGCCTCCTGGGTCACGACTCCTCCGAGCTGCGACATGGACCAGGTGGAAGACCTTCTGAAGCTAATCCACGGCCTGAAAGAGACAGGTTTGACTGGGGTTTGAGTATTCTGGGTTGGATGATCCCACCTGCGAGGCGCCCGAATCCATTCCCCGAGAGGTGCTGCTTGATCGGGTGAATGACTTTTTTTGCTTAAGGCACCACTATTCCGCTTCATGGTCGTCCGCTGCCCTTCTTTGTGAGACACCCTCCTCCTGCGGTGAGCATTTTCTCTTTTGTTAGTTTCTGATCACTGACCATTGATGGAATGTTGATTGGTTCTTGTGCTTTGTCTCCTTTTTTACGATCGAATTGCCTTCTTCTCTAATGCTCTGATCCCTCCCGCTCCTTAGCACAAGGGTGCTAAGCGCAAGCAGCCCGCCGGTCCTTCAACTGAAGGATCGGGCGCCGAGAGGGGAAAGAAGCCGAGGTCAGAGGCGGGTTCACCGCTTCCGCACCTGACCAGGGGAATTACCATTAGGGAGCCCCTAGCCCTGCATACGACGAAGTCAACATCCCATGCCACACCTCCAAGGCCTAGCGTGGGGTCGGACGTCGGGAGAGGAAAACAACCGGCAACCGGGGGAGTTCAGGAACTGCCCCGCACGCCCATGGGCCCAGCAGCTAAGGACCCTGCAGCCCAGCCTCCGATGCAATCGACTCCTCCTTGTCCCAAGTCTGGCGCGACTCCGGATGCTCCCCCGAGTGGTCCTGCCACTCGGGGAGTATCCAAAGTAAAAATAAGGAAGTCCGACAGGTTCGCCTCCCTATTGGTTCTTTTCTCTTGTTCCGCCGAATCATGTTCTGACATTTGTTTCCATAGGGTGTCGTCGATCGACATTCCTGTGGATGCCCCAACTTAACCCTTCCTGCACCCATCTGTGGACCCCTTCTCCGTAGTGTATTTTGAAATGTACTCGCCCATCCATACCTATCGAACATTTCATCAGAAGTGATTTTGTCAATGATAGCATCTCATTCCATTAACGAAATACACAATAAATCTAATGATTTCCAAAATTAATTTGACCACTATGTCTCCATATCATAACGAATTAATTAGAGCACTATTCCCTAGATATGCATACCTATGTCAAATAGAGGGCATAAATATTGAATAAATATAGTGAGCGAGTAAGAAACAAATTGAATACTCTCACAACTATTTTTTAAAAAAATGGAAAACCTTTAAATTGTGTGCACTAAAAGAACAATATCATAACTATTTTTTGGGCCAAACATTCGTGAAGAACATGTAATAGCCAAACTTTTCTGTTCTATGTTCATTTCTATTTAAAATAATATATTATGCAATTCTGAGTATTTGCGCTTTTTTTGCTACTTACATAAAAAAATATCTTACTAAAGACAACAGTGTTTGAGTTTCTTAGAAAATTAAAATGCTGCAAAATTCTAGCAATTAATTTTTTTTAAAACTCTAGACCGTGTCAAAAATGTAACCACAAATTTTGATTGTTTCGAGCTAGCTTACTAATTTCCTAAATTGAAACTTAATATCTTTCATCATTCAATATTTAAAAATTTTAAATTTGTCTGAGCTGATATAATCAATTTTAGAAAATTGTCTAGATCGATCCGAAACTGTCTGATCCATTTTCAGTCTGATCTACAGTAGTACATATCTACAAAACTACATATCTAATTGTTTAGGTTGCTAACCAACCATGGTTACAAAATATAATAAAAAAGGCTAAAAACTCACCTCCAAAATATGATCCCCTTTTCTTCTGCTTGTTCTCTTCCCATCCCCTTTTCTCCACTCTTTTTGTTTCTTTTCTCCTCCTCTCCTCTTTTGTCCTTTTCATTTGTCCCCACTCTTCTTGTTCTTGGCTGTCTCGGTTGAAATGGTGATAGAGCCAGCCTCACCGGTTTTTAAACATAGCCTTCTATCACCATTTGAAATAGTGACAAAGGGTATGTGGGTCTCTATCGCCATTCAAATGAAAAGATTTAATTTGATTAATCTATGTATCAAACAAAAGATTTTTCTGTATTTTTGGATATTTTTGTAAATTTATTTGATATTTATTTGAATTTATTTGCTTTTATTTGAAATTCTATAATTTTCAAATTTGAAAAATATTTTTATTTTGGAAATTCACATCGGGCAGAACCTTTTTCGCTAGCCCACTCCTGTTCTCTTTGCGGCCTATTTTCAATAGCCCATCTCTGTGATCGTCAAAGACACTCGCCTGACCTACTTTGCTTGCCCAATGCCCACCAAGACGCATCCATAGCCATCATGTAACCCTAGCGCCGCCCACGTCGAAATCGCAACTGCCGCCATCTCGGCCTCCATGTTTTGCACACATCCCTAGTCCTATTTAAGCAACCATAGCACCCTCTTTGAGGATTGTCTTTGCCCGAGACACTGTTATCGCTAAGATCTCCCTCGCTTGAGTAGGGCTGCCGGTCCGAGCCCTTCTTCCCCATCATCTAGCAGCTACGGTCCATCTCCACAGTCGTCGGTTGCACTTTCGTGTCGCCCACGTCGCCCTCTTCCATATCTACTCAAAGCCAAGCCTGATCTGTTGCCTTTCTGTCGTATTATGCATCGTCTTCTTCGCTGCAGGTGAGTCGTGCCACCACCCTCACTGTCGTCCTTCATTGCAAAGCCATGGCCATTCGATCTCGCCATGTCACAGTCGACCGCCTCCGAGCTTCTATACCATTTGATCTGGCTGTGCCGTTGATGAGTGACATGTGGAAATCAGCGTCACCACCCAAGTCAACGCTGATGTCAGCCTCATCCCACGTCAACCCTAGATCTCGTGAGCCTAGTCCACCATGGACTAGGCAAGACTGTGGACTCAGTCCATGGACTGAGGGTCCCGCGCATCAGTTGTGATGCCAGCGTGACACGATAAAGCAAATTTTTCTTTAGAAAAATAATTTCAAAAAATTGTCTTTTTCTATTTTCTCTGATTTAATCTTTCCGAGGCCTGTTCTTGCTCATATGAACTCCGATTGAGGCAATTCAAATTTCTAAATTTTTCTAAAATCAAGCTCTATCTTCTAGAGCCAGTTATTTTTAGTTTTGATTATATTTAAGTCTATGATTGGTATTTATTTATATTCATTGCATTCGTTTCCAATAGACGTTAATCTCGAAGGAGCGAAGAGGGACTTCAAAGACCAAGACTACACACTAGATCAGCAAGGCAAGTGATAACCTTTGATCATATTGATCCTGTGTTTGCAAAGTAATTTGTTTTATATAATTGCATGCTATTAGTGTATTAATAATTACTTCATGGGAATAGCTATGTACTTAGTTGACATTATGCCACCTTCATCCTTGGAATGCCATGTATCCATTGCTAGCCACTAGGTGGGATATTATTAGTTGGACTTGAACATATTACCAATATTGGGTTATCGTAGCTATGCTTAGACATGCTTAGTTGTACAATGGGATCTATATCATATGTGAATTAATGTTAATCTTGACTTAATGAGATATTGAATCGTGGTCGTTAGCCACTGTTATAAAATTTGTTCTACCATAGCAAGGCTTGCCATTGGCCATGGTTGAACATGTTTTCCCTTAAACAAGTGATCGTGAAGTAAAGGGGGTGCTTTCTAGCTCATTGGGATGTGGATGTCTTGCTTGAGATAACTTAAGAACTTAATCTTGTGCGTCATTAAACTGGGCATAACCGTGCAACCACAAGTCTGGTATGAGATAGACCTAGTTGATTAATTTGCAATGTCTAATCTTGAGTACTACCAATTGGTGGTGTGGGTTCTTGGATAGACGGGTAGATTCACATGGCTCAGGAGAGGTCCCCGAGGGGTGAAACCTTAGTGGGCAGAACTGAGTTTAGATAGTGCATTGTAAAGGCTTTATCATGATATCTCTGTGACATACCAAAGAAGTGTGTTAATATCGATTGCACCAAGAGATATTCATGTCTTGTGGATAAAGCTGCACAACCTTTGAAGAGTGTAAAACTATTTGAATACCCATATCTGCGGTCATCGACATACCTCGGAATTTCACATGAGGTATAGAGTGTTTCATAAAATATGGGAATATGGAATTGTTGGGATGTGAATGGGGAGTTCAACATAGTTTGTTGTCTAAAGTTAGTATTATTGAATTTAGTGGTTTGATAGTTGTTTTGAATGGTGTAGGGTGATGCCTCACCATTCTGTTCATATTGTCTACCATTAATTTATCAGTTATTTATTATCCTTTCATAAATTTGCTTTCAATCTATTTACTGTATTTCAATTCAAGTTATTGCTTTGTGCAAATGAACAATATGGCTATCCTTTGTCAAGCCTTGCATGAATATTGCATCATTTCCCTACGGCTTGTTGAGTACTTTTTATACTCACGAATTTGTACATTTGTTAATCAGTTGCTAAGGAAGGACTAGGAAATAATGATTATCATGAGGAGGGATATTATGTAGACTACGTGGACTAGGAAGGAGTTTCCCCAGACGATTGCCTGTGGCGTGTCGAATGGCACAAGTTATTTTCTTTTTTTGCTGCAACAATTTACTTCTTTCTTAAGCCCTTAAGGCATAATGGTGTAAACTTTGACTATAAGGTTATTTGCTTTATTTAATAATAATTTGTTTTTTCTTAGTTATTTCATTGTATGGAATGATATTTCATCTATGTTTCCACTGTGTGGACTAGTAGGATCTCAGACTAGTACAGTATACACAGAGGGTTTCAGACTTGAAAATCTGGGTCCCGATAGAAAATTACCTCTCATATTGATTATAAATGCATCTGATCAGTCATCATCATCATCCACTTCATCTGCTAGTGTGTTCTTTTGGTGAGAAGAGATTGAAACATTGGAAAGTCAAAAACTGACATATGATTATTATCGAGTAAATTAACTAGTTAGATATAATTAAAAATGATATTACTAGTTGCTTTATGTCAATTTTGAAGACAAATCAAGGCCTCAACGGTGTCACTAGAGAGTCTCCTCCTATAATTGCTAATTACTTCCTCTAGTTCTAAACATAGACTCAGATGCAACAGTTGAAGCAGGGATAGTCAATACATAACATGCCATACAAGAAAGGATGGGATACTTTGGAGATTGTACCGCCCACCACTATAAAATATCAAGAGATTTTCTACAAGGGAATAACTCTTCCTACAAATATCTATCAAGCTCATTGCTTGCTTGATTTTTTTGGCACTTAAATGCTGATCCCAATCTGCAAGAGGGTCATTTTCAACCTCCATGTCATCATCACCATTTGCTCCTTATGATGAATGCTCATCTGATTCTCTCACTTTTTTAGCATATTCATATTCATCAAAAAGGATTCGTATAGCTTCATTAACCTCATCGAGGTATTTCTCTACATGACTTGCAAATGCCATCTTCATGCGAAACTCAATATAGTCATACTTGTACCTCGGGTCAAGTATGACAGGTATGCAATTAGCCAAGTCTGACTCTTTCCAATACTTGTCAAATTTCTCTTGCATTGCTTTTACCATAGCCACAATGGTAGTGTTTCTACTTTTAGTTCATTTTCCATGGATTTTTTAACTAACCACACCTCATGGAAGTAATGGTTGGATGTTGGGTATTTTGAACGCAAAACAACTTTAGTGACAATGTAGAAAACTCTCAATAAATCAATAGCATCTTCGGCCCATCTTCATTCTAAAGATGTGGGAGCATATTTGTAATTTGAGTCTTCTATGATAGGGCATAAAATGCTACTTTCAAAGGCAATGTTGACTTAAGCATAAAAAAAGTTGAGTTCCATCTTGTGGCTACATCAAGTGAAGGGTGCTTCTCAGCTACTCCCACCTATGCAATGATTTTTTTCAAACTTCTCTCTCCTTGACTGCGAACTCTTGACATACTTAAAACTATTTCTAATGCTATCAATTATAGTACCTATTTCCTTTAATCCATCTTGGATGATAATATTGAAGACATGAGAAGCACACTAAATGTGAAACAATTTGCCTTGGCAATGTAGAAGACGCATTTCTAGCAAATTTTCTTTTAGAAAGTTGATTGTAGTGTTGACCAATGCATTGTCTAATGTAAAACTAAAGATTTTATCCTCAATGTGCCAATCTTGGATGCTCTTCAATATTACATTATACATGTTCAAAGCATCATGTGGAGTCACCATAGGACAAAATCTTGTAATTCACTTTTGAACATTCCATTCATTGTCAATAAAATGACATGTAATGCATAAGTATCCTAGATTATAGTTTGACATCTACATGTTAGTGGTCAATGATACTCTAGAATTATAGTCCTTGATAAGATTTTGCAAATGCAATCTATGCTCCTTACAAGATGTAATACAATCAGCTTAAGCTGTTGTTCTAGAAACCATTTTGAATATTGGGTTTAAGCTAGACACAAAAGATCACTACTACAAAACAGCACATAGGTGACGCCCTATTTGTGGCGGTTCTTTTGGAACCGTCACAAATCCATGCATCAGTGGCGGGTCTACACGGGAATTGGCGGGAGAACCATTTGTGGTGGTTTCATCCAAAAACTACCACAGATAATACATTATCTGTGACGGTTTTTATTTGCAACCACCATCGATAATTTGGGACTATTTGTGTGGCGCCATCCAAAAACCGCCATAGATAACTCACTTATCTCGATGGTGGACAATTTGTGGCGGCGCCATTTTATTTAAAACCGCCACAAATAATTATTTCTATATAAACAATCTGTCACCAGTCGCTGGTCATCTTCCTCCCCGAGAAGAAAAGAGTCCTCCCCGAGAAGAAAAGAAGCTTTTTGATTTCAGATTTCGTTTGGCCAAAATATTGTGCTTCTACTTCCTAGAATTGTTCCAAGGTGTGTAAATTGTGTCTCCTCCCTTCATTTGTAATGTGAAATTGCAATGTAAGGTTTATTCCTAGCTTAATTAAGGTTTAGATGCAAGGTTCACATTTAGTTTGTTTTTTATTTACTTAGCAATTTGTAGATGATGAATTGATTGCCTTGCTCTATTAGATTAAGTTGTCTACCTTACTTAGATGATGAACTTTTGGTCAAACATATATGAAATTTATTTAATTAATTAAAATTATTGGATATGAATGAAAAATACATTTTAGTTAATATGATAGATGGGTGATCATGAAGTTGCCTTGCATTTTGAGATGAGGAATTTGTTATGTTGCTCTTCCGGAGGATATATTTATGTTTGGCTAGATGCGAGTATATATGGAAATTACAACACATAAAATTTCTTTTGTTAGTTACCATTTATTTTTTTCATTAGCGTGTGCATATACATATTGCTCCATTAGTGGCTATTTTTAGTGAATTTGTATGAAGCTTATATCAAATTTATGTAATTAAGATTGTTGGATATGAATGTTAAATAAATTTTAGTTAATATGGTAGATGGGTGATCATGAATTTTGAGATGAGGAATTTATTATGTTGACCTTCCGGAGAGTATATATAATTTTTGGTTACGTATGAGTATATATTAAAATTAATTAATTAAGTTTGCAATATTTACTTAGCATTAATGTTGTCCCGTTAGTGGATATTGTTGAATATTGGAATAACAATTTATTTAATTAAGTTTTTTGGATATTAATAATTGCTTAAATTAATTAACTGTAGATGGACCGGAGATGGATGTACGATGCGAACCGTTGCAACCAAGAATATATCGATGGTGTATCTGTTTTTCTAAGGGCCGCCGAGGAGAACAGCTTGCAAAAGAAGACGAAGTACATACACTGTCCATGCATTGATTGCAAGAATGAGAAGATGTTTTCGAACAAAAACCATATCCATTTGCACTTGATCCAGAGGGGTTTTGTACCTGGCTATACAAGTTGGACAAGACACGGTGAAGAGGAGATCATACTTCAACGTGATAACGTTGACGCGGCACTTGAGCCGCAATGTGGCGGTGACATCGATTATGGATCCGATGAGGATAGGTTGGTCGTCGATGAAGACAATAATCTGGCTCAAATGTTGCGCGATGCAGAAGAGAACTACACTAGTCAGAGAGAGTTTAATCAATTCAAGGGTTTGATGGAGGATTCGGAGAAACCTTCGTTCTTGGGTTGTAAGGAGGAATACACAAAGTTGCACATGGTGCTCTCGCTGCTGAAATTGAAGGTAGCCAATGGTTGGTCCGACAAGAGTTTCACGGCGTTGTTACATCTCTTAGCGGACATACTGCCTGAGGGAAACGTGTTGCCTAAAACCACGTATCTAGCTAAGAAGGTTGTATGTCCCTTGGGATTGGAAGTAGAAAGAATACATGCTTGTCCAAACGACTGTATACTCTATCGCAAAGACTATGCAGACATTCATGTATGTCCGGTGTGCAAAGCATCGCGATACAAGCGTAAGGGCGATGACAGCGAAGTTATCGAGGTGAAGAAAGGAGCTCCCGCTAATGTGGTGTGGTATTTGCCAGTAATATCTCGTTTGAAGCGTTTATTTGGAAACAAAAAGCACGCCAAATTAATGCGATGGCACTCGAAAGACCGTAAGAGGGATGGAAAATCGAGACACCGGTACCGATTACGCCAATGGAGAACCATCGATAGACTCTTGAGGAGAACTTCGAAATGAACCGAGGATTGTAAGGTTTGGCTTGAGTACGGATGGAATGAATCCTTTCGGTAACATGAGCAAGATTCATAGCACTTGGCCCGTTGTTTCTATATATATACAACATTCCACCACGGTTGTGTATGAAGCGAAAGTACATTATGATGTCATTGCTACCCAAGGGCCGAGACAACTCGGCAACGATATTGATGTATACCTACAACCATTGGTGGAAGATCTTGTGATCTTGTGGAACGAAGGTGTATGGTATGGGACAAGTACAAACGAGAGTACTTCACTCTACGCGCATTGTTGTTCTCGCACCATCAATGTTTTTTCTGCGCTTGGTAACCTATCCGGCCGCACTATAAAAGAGCCAAAGCATGCCCAAATGCATGGATGAAACCGCTAGTGTGTGGCTCAACAACTCGAGGAAAATAAGTGTACATGCGCCACGGAGGTTCCTTCGTAGGAATCATCCGTACCACAATATGAAGAAACAATTCGATGGGACAAAGGAGGATGGTTTAGCTCCAAGGCATCTTCATGGGGAAGAGGTGTATGATATGGTTAGGGATCTTAATGTTGTACTTGGAAAGGGGAGTACTGGTAATATATCGTGGTCCCATACTGAGAAAACCACGTGGAAGAAGAGATCCATCTTTTGGGACTTGCCCTCTTTGGAAGGACTTGGAAGTTCGACATCTTTGCATCGGCGTCATGCATGTAGAGAAGAATGTATGTGACAGCGTGGTTGGTCTTTTCTTGAATATTCCTAGCAAAACAAAGGATGGATCAAGGCACGAAGGAGCGGAAGACATGAAAATCAAAGCCGAGCTACATCCTCAAGACTTTGGAAAGGCCGCTTTACCTTCCCCGACTTGCTACACTTTGAGCAAGAAAGAGAAAACAGAACTCTGCAGGTGCTTGCATGGTGTGAAAGTTCCGTCTGGTTACTCCGCAAACATCAAGAAACTGGTATCGATGAAAGATTTGAAGTTAACTGGCATGAAGTCTCATGATTGTCATGTGATGATGACACAAATGCTCCCTGTTGCAATTAGAGGTATTTTGCCTGACAAGGTTCAAGAGGCAATCACGAGGTTGTGTTCCTTCTTCAACGCGATTTCACAGAAGGTCATCGATCCCGTTGGACTTTATAAACTTCAGGCTGATATGGTAAAGACTCTATGCCAGCTGGAGATGTATTTTTCCCCCATCATTTTTTGATATCATGGTTCTTCTCATTGTTCACCTTGTCAATGAGATAATTATTTGCGGCCCCATATTCCTGCATCAAATGTACCCATTTGAAAGGTATATGGGTGTTCTGAAGAAATATGTACGTAATCGATCTCGGCCGGAAGGCTCCATTGCAGAAGGTTATGCAACAGAGGAGGTTATTGAGTTCTGTGTCGATTACATGGAGGAGGTCGAACCGGTAGGAGTACCTGTATCTCGCCATGAGGGTAGGCTAGGTGGGAAAGGTGTAATAGGAAAGAAATCTACAAATTCTTACGATAATATTTTGTTCGAACAAGCCCATTTCACATTATTACCTTGATATTGATGTGTACCCGTATATGGACATACACAAGGGTAAGCTAAGGAGGGAAAACCGAGGACGGTCAGAGCTTTGGATAACAAAAGTGCACAATCGTTTGTTCAGTCATTGGTTCAGGGAGCACATGTCTGGTGAAGAAACAAGTGTTACGTTGAGGTGGTTGGCAAAAGGGCCTTTAGGTACAATCACGACATGGCAAGGATATGACATCAATGGATATACATTTTACACGAGAGCTCAGGATAGCAAGAGCACTTACCAAAACAGTGGTGTCCGTATAGATGCCTATGACAACACAGGCAGTACGAAGAGCAACTACTATGGGTTCTTAGAGGAGATTTGGGAGCTGGACTACTGCATTTTCAAGATCTTGGTGTTTCGATGTCATTGGGTACAACTCCCGAAGGGTGTCAAGGTGGACAAGTACGGCTTTACTACTGTGGACATCGAACATGTCGGATCTGAGATCGAACCATTCGTATTTGCGAATCAAGTAGCACAAGTATTCTACATAATCGATTCGACAGATAAGAAGCGCTATGTAGTTCGCAAGGAAAAGAAGGATCGTTGGAGTTGAGAATGTCGTGGATGAGGAAGAGTACAACCAGTTTGATGAATTACCTCCTTTCAGAGAGCAGACAAAGATCGAGCCCGAGGAAGAAATCACTCAAGAAGTTACCTATCATCGCGATGATCACGAAAGGCTAAATTGTGAAAAAAAATAATTAGTTACGAGTAATGGCAACATGTCGCCATTTATATGGAGTAATGGAAATGTGATGTAAGAAATGTACATTTATGTGGAATTAATAGGAAATAAATATGCATGATTTTGATGAGAAAACTTCGAATATCACGATTATATTTACATTACAGAATACATCGAAATTAAAACTGAATTAAACTAAAGGATAAGCAGTAAAATCTACATAATCGAGTATCGGTATTTTATCGTAATCCATACATAAATTGTATTAATTTATTCTTAGGCAAGAAGCCCGCCATATACGCACTTCCGAAAATTCGTTAGCCTCGCCTAGCTCCGCATCAAGGCCACTAGCTTCGCACACCGTACCGCCCGCACTCAGGACCTTTCAATCACATGGAGGAAAAATAAAAAAATAAAATGGCCAGGATGGGAATCGAACTCAGGACCTTTCGGTACAACCGAGCGACTCAACCATTGGACCGAGGTGTTACTTGCGACAAAGCTCCATGCGAAACTACTTGAGGATTACATGCATCTGTATTTGTGGCGGTTAGTAATAATAACCGTCATAGATAATGGTTATCTGTGGCGGTTAATAATAATAACCGTCACAGATAATATTATCTGTGACGGTTATTATTATTAACCGCCACAGATAACCATTATCTGTGACGGTTATTATTATCAACCGCCACAGATACACTCCCTCTACTTATACATAAACCTGAGCCCGCGCGCCTTCTACACTTCCGAAAATTTTCCTTCGCCTCCTGCCCTAGCTCCCTCACCGCGCCGCCGCAGCGCCCGCCACTCCAAGCGCCCTCCCCACCGGTGCCACCCCCTCCAGCGACGCGCCGTCCCGCGCCCTCCCCACCGACGCCGCCCCTCCAATGACACGCCGTCTGCGCCCTCCCCACCGTGCGCCCCTTCAACCCTACCGGGTAAGCCTTTTCTTCTCGCATCGCCGTTGCTCAAGGTGCTGTTGTTGCTCTCCTTGACAGCACTGTTGCTTTTCCTGATGTCCCTCTCATTGTTATCGAATATCGCATAAGGACTCCCTTGTGGTGCGTATTTGACCATGTGATTGATGAAGAACTTGATTTTTAGTACCTCCATAAAAGGTTTTGCAAATTTTTAGGTCATTAAAAGAGTGAAGCGATCACATAGATTTATGTGTGCAGATTGACATAGACAAAGAACTACTACTGATTTCTTCATAGTTTTGGACATAAGTTGGCGTGTCGAGATTTCTTCTTATATAAGGGTTTAGAAAAGAAACTATGATATGGTATTAAAGATATCTTTGACTACCTGTCGGCACCATCATGGCATCCCCAACTATATTTTATTATGTTATATGATGAATGATCTGTTTTCAATTAAAAACAACCTAAAAAGTTTTGAGTGGTCAAGTACTCATTTCTATTTGCATCCTTTGTGAAGAGATACCATGATGACAACAAAATTTTTGTCCATAAAAATATTTTTATGATTTGGTAGTATTAAGTTTTGCAACAAGGCTTTCCTTTAAGGTAAGGTTTGTCAAAGGCAAATTATCTTCCCTTGTTTTGACCACTCTGAAATGATCATGGATCAACATAGGGTGCAAAGGACAAATTACTATTTGTGAAATGCTGAAGATGAATATGCCCAAGAGATGAGATGATACACTTACTGTGTAATTGGATATTTTGATATTTTTTTTAAAAAACTTTCCTTGATTAACTATGATACACAAAACATTCGGTTCAATAAAAAATGAAGATATGATACCAAACGGCAAATAGTTATGTAATATTGTTCAAGCTCTTCTACTTACTGGAGCTATAATTTTTTACAGGGGGATTGGTGTTCAGTTATTCCTCTTTCTATGTACGCAATGTGGTTTTTTACTCAGAAACGTTGTGAACTGTGAAGTGGCAATGTCTTTTTTATGAAAAAATCAAAGAAATCTTGATTGTGGCGAGATTGTGATATGTCTAAACCAGATAGAGTTTATTTTAGGAGGGAGAAGGCGCAGCTTAGGCTAGGGCTGGCGCTGCTGTTATTTGGTTAGAAGAAAGTTTCTTTTTTTGATCTTTCCATGATTACAGAAGTTTCCTTCTATTTCCTTATTCTTAGCGGCCATTTGGTTATTTCTCAGCACCATCAATGCAGTTTCCCAATGTTCCAGGTGATCACTCAAATTTCTGTTGTAAATGAGTAAATCATCAAAGAATACCCTAATATTCAAGCTTCTCATATTGACTTGTAGCGAACAATTATTATGTGTTGCTCTATGATGCTTCCATTGAGCTTTGAGTGCTGCTCTTCTGTAAGTATTTCAGATTGCTGCCTTGTTGCCTTTGGGTCTAAGATTGGTGTGCTCTATGATGAATTTGGGTATAAGAATGATTAGAACATTTATCCCTATGGTTTAGGCCTTGAACTATAGTCCTGAATGCTAGAAAGAATTGCTTATTTAACTGTCCAAATTATACATGACTGATAACCTGTTATTGCTTATTTCGTTCTATGTCAGCAATTGATATTTTGCTAGGATTTGCTTGCTGAATTAGTCACCAATTGCTAGGATTTGCATTCACTTGCTGATTTGAAAATACTACCCTGTTTGGTTAGCAAGCTTTAGACTCTTGTTATAAACTGAACTGTGTATATTCCTTGACAGTAGAATTCTTTATTGTGCATTTTAAGGTGGTAAGAGTTCAAGGCCTAATCCATTGAATAAATTGTTAGCCCATTTGTGATTGAGGTGAAGATTCTTATCTTCATCCATACCCTAAGTCTGAAAGCACAATAAATCATTCTCTCTTTGAGGTAAAAGGCATATCCTTATAACTTGTTATTAAATATATTTCATTCTCTCTTTAGTAATTTGCATTCCAAACTTCCAATTGCTAGAAATGTTAATGCTTTGCGTAAGTGAAAGAGCCCATGTAGTGAAGAAAAGAAACATGTAGATAATTTTACGCAAGAAACCTTGAAAGTACTCCTTACCTGCAATCTTGAAAGTAGTTTTTCTCCTCGTGAAACTTGAAATTCTTGAAGTAGTTCTCATCTTCATAGAACATGAAATTTTTCATTGGAAAAGTTAGAGAGGAAGAACATCCACTCTTAATAACACCACTAGATTAAAATGAAACATTCATAAGGAACTAATGCTCCCCTTTGTAACTACAGATTTAAGTGTTGGGGTGAGGTGTGTGCACTGCGACCTTGCAATGTAACTAGGAAAGTGGCAATGATGTTCACTTTCTTTTTGTACTAGTAAATCGTGCAGTACTACGCCTAGTCTCCTATTCACTCTCTTTTTGTACTAGTAAATCGTGCAGTACTACACCTCCACCTCGACCATGTTTAAGATTTAATGACTTCGACAAAATTGATTGATTTTCTTTCTCTCTGAAATATCTCCCTTTCTATTGAGTAGTTCTAATGGAGCCCGAAACCGAGCCTATAATGGAGGAGAGCCCGAGCAGGTACCTTACCCTCCAGCCAACCACCGAAGGTGCCGAGGCCTCCACCGATGTTGCAGATGATGCTCTGCTCCAAGACGCCGAGGACGAGGAAAACTAAGAAGCTCAAGGCCGTACACCATCTCGGAGGTCTTAGATCTTGGGGCCCTATTGCAATTGAAAAAATCAGAGCAAAATCTGAGATCAACATGCGGGTACATCGTAGGGAGAAAGTGCTAATCACCTATTCGGATTGGCATAAAGTGCCTCGAGCCACCAAAGAGGATCTGTGGATGAGCTCAAACAAACCTTCAATTTCAAGGAGCCGAAGAACTCGTGCGTCGCGATGCATTGATGACCATGGATGCGGCGTGGAGAAACTTCAAGGCGAGGCTGAACGTAAATTATGTGAAGCAAAACCGGTCAACCATCGGAGACTACAAAAGATTACAGCCATACTAGGATGAGTTTGTGGCGATGAAGCAATCTGAAGCAGCAAGGAAGTCCAGTGAGGACCACATTAGCATCGCAAGAAGGAATACTCACCCCCACAGACTTGGCACGAGTGGGTACGCGGGTAAAATTGCTCAATGGGAGAGGCAGGAATTAGAAGCGCTCCAATTGACTGGCACAAGTCCCTTGGTCGGACTACCAGACCGAGTGAAGCACTACGTGCTAGCGAGGCATATATCTTGTCTCATCGAGTTTATCATTCAAGAGCAAATAAGACGAAGCAATGACACAAAGAGTTCATTAGTTTTACGCCCAGTCCACCCAAGGATCTTTCCACCCAGACAGGGAGAAAGACAAGCTAACAGCGGCCCTAGGAAACAAAGAGCACCCCGGTCGAACACGAGGCGTCGGGGTCAAGGTTCCATGGAAGATGGGATTCCTTGAGCACGAAGACTCTTATAGGAGTCGGAAGAGAGCTAAAGAAGAGCGGGCTGAGCAGGAAATGGAAAGGATGAAGGAAAGGGTTCTGCAAGAATTACAAGGCACCATTCAAGAACAAGTTCAATGACAAGTAAAAGAAGTCTTGAGCCAGACGCAGGCCGAAAACGTTCTCTCCAACCCTACAGGTCGTCGCAGTAGTTGCGCGTCCTCGCCATTAGTAGAAGCAGACAACAACCATTATCCTATGGACGACATACAGGACCCCACACCCTGTCATCTCAACGTGCCCGTGATGAACATATTTCTACAGGCTGCTACAGGGGTAGCTTATCCGTGCCAAGAAGGGGGTGTCCTACACAATGCCCCGATAGCGCCAGGTTATGCAAAGGTCCAGGTGGACACGGTACTTACGCTTTGTCGATATCAGCTCGAAAACCCGCCAATGACGAGATAACAACTCTAGGAAGTGCCATGCACTCATTCATCCAGTGGCACAAGCGTGACATCGTCTTGGACCATGCAGTACCAGCCTCTCGTGACATCGTCTTGGACCATGCAAGCCGACCTCTCTGCAATACAATCCGGCGATCCGTCACCAAAGCACGTGAGAGTGAAGCAGTGAAGAAGCAAGATGAGGTAGAAAAGAAATCCATTGAGGACCCCATAAAGATGGCCACTGTTAGTACTCGAAAGCAGAAACCTATAACACCGGTACTTCAAAGGACAAACCTACAACCCCGATCCCAAAAATGGCACATTAGACAAGTCAGATCGGCCGGATCAAAGCGGCCAAGACCGAGTATGATGTCGCGGCGAAAAGTAAAAAAGTAATGGCAAGATAATCAACCAAGTAGGGAAGCCCTTAGTCACCGATTCGAAGTTAAACACTCTAACACCCATGATGCAGCGATTACATGCATGGTACATGGATCGATCCAACAAAGACGTACTCCCGAAGGAGATCACTGCAATTTTCCGTGAGGAGCATTTTCACCACGTGGGCGATGGCTACTTCTTAATAGAATTCGATAACTTGCACAACTTGTTCTATCACGACGACCTCGACATATGTTTTTTGAGATGTTGGACACTGTAAGTGTCTAATATATCAATCTTGGTCTACATTCACGTAATACCGATAAATGTCATGTCTAAATATTTCGTTATATAGATACGAGATGATTGAACTACGAAGAACCAAGGGGCGATGGGATTCTCGACGAGGAACGGTTTGCCAAACCGAAATCATGAGAGTACCAAAGGAGGTCGAGGAGTACGTATATAAAGCTTTGCTTAAACTACAAGACAAGGAGTTTATACTTGTACCATACAATTTTAAGTAAGTTCCTCACTAGCTAATTAAATTACTCGTTGATTTTGTTATTTACTCTGATGTAAGGACTAATGGCTATGGCATCCAGATTCCACTGGATTCTCGTAGTAATTCATCCAGAGAAGAGAAAGAAGCTGATCATGGATCCACTGGATAAACCTAAAGCAGACTATGAAGTGATGACATGTTTAATAAATGAGGCGTTCAAAAGATATTGTCAGAAGAGCACGAGACACCGCCCAAACAAAAAATCCCTTACAATCCGTACTAACTTTCCGGTACGCACGCAAGGAATATTCTTATATCGTATTTCATAGTAAATAGCTCCTTCGATGACATCTTAGTTCATTCGATTTTTGCAGTGTCACAAGCAGCCGCAAGGAACAAATTTATGTGGGTACTTCGTGTGCCAGTACATGCGCGAAATCTTAGGTTGCACAATAAAAGACAATGATGTGGAGGTCAGTCATGTGACATGACACATCGATTCGCACCACTCAATTTCTATATACTCTCTTAATTTTGTTTTTCATACTTACAGCGCCTCAAGTTGTTTATGGTTGGACTGCTTCGTTCTGAAATCCAAGCCATTTAGGCCCAGCTCGCCTACTTCATCATGAAGGAAGTACTGAACAAAAACGGTGAGTTTTATGACAAAAACAACAACAATCCACTCATATATTCTCATGTCTCACATCACGTGTCTCCAACCTCCGAAGACCCGTAGGCTTCTAGTTTAGGAAACTAGTTTAGACTTTTGTTACTTCAATTTTTTTTCATTACAAAGTGTAAATAACTATTTGTTCCTTTGAAATGGGAACCCCTTCTTTCGTCAATGCCACTTCTCTTGTCAGTGGTTGTGCTACTGTAGCATGTACTTTTGTTTTCTTCAGGAACACATGAACACACATGCGAGTGACACTTCTAAATATTTCATGTGTTTGCCTTACATGGTTATTTTTTCATATGAAGTTATTTCATGTGTTTGTAATAGTTTGATAAACTAACCAAGTGAAAAAATTACTTGGTTACTTTGATAAACTAACCAAGTGAAAAAAGGCATATTGTTTCTACAACCACTATACTAGACATCGATGGCATGGTATGATGATTCTTCTCATATTTCTGGACCTTATTAATATCATCCTTCAATTTGACCTTATTAATATGTATTCTCTTTTATTTACAAGGGGTGGCCATGAACTTGATGGTCGGGAGGCAGCGACAAAGACTAATACTCCTTTTTCTCAAGAAGCATGAGGCTCACGATGATCTTTGGTCATGGTCATTTCCATTTTGATTTTGTTCTTTTAGAATTGACACGACCATTTCATTTTCAAGCACATTTTGATGTTATTTAAGCCTCTTATGTGCACATGCAATGATTTCAGAACACATGGAGGACATTGTCGGATTGGTCTTCAAATACCTTCTCCTATTAAAAGAAGAAGGAATCAATGAGCGGATTTTTAATGAGGTAATTGTCAGGCACATGGTTTATGTATTGCACATACTTTTTGAGAAAATTATTTGATGGTTTATGGTTCAGATGGCAGCTTTGTTTGCCCTATATATCTATCATTGTCTCTTCATATCTCAACACATAAATATACATAGATTGGTTCTTTTCTGAAGTAGTAGTCAAAGTTAACATACATATATTGGTTCTTTTCTGAAGAAGTACAAAGTATGCATATGGCTGACATTAGTAAATTGCTAACTGATGCTGGCAATCATCATCGTTGGGCATAAATAATCTTTCCCTGAAATGTAGGGTTTTTTTGGCCGTTTAAATCTTGTGGTAGTTGGCCTTACCTTCATATCTTAAGACTTGTTATTTTGCTGATAAGTTATGGCACCATATGATCTGTAGCTTTGCATAAATGAGCATATGAAGCTAAATATTATGCCTTTCTTCTTTGTTTGACGCAATACTTCTCTGTGTCTCTATAGAATAATCTGGGAGTCTAAAAATTTTGAAGGATCTACTAATTCTATTGAGCCTCGTACAATACATCATATTACATTGAGAATGTCACTCCTTCTATAATCTGAGTTTGCTTTTTTTCTTTTCAATAATTTCATTTTCTAAATTGTATTTTCTGGTCTTATTCCACATGACATACTGTAACAATGTACTTAATTATTCAAATTTATATACATAATCCTCCATACCACGTTGTAATTGATTAACTCTACGGCTCTACTTGGTAGCAATGGATTCAAAAGGCTCCTACATACCTGAGCGCGACCATTTCAACAAGTCTCTTAAATCGATTTGTTAGTAGACTACTTGAATGCTTATGGTCAGCACTAATTCACAAATAATTGCATATTTTTCCTAATATAACAATCCATTTGGGGATTACTCCCACCAACTTTAAGTCTAAATATACACTGACAAACTATTTATGCTTTTTGCAGCTTATGATGCTCACATTGCCGGATTATTCTATTCAATATATCGTACTTCTCTTTGGATTCCGTGTTTGCTGCTAGATTACTATGGTCCTTTTTGTTTCCTATGCGTGTTTCAGGCAGCTAAACTGCTTGGCTGCTCACTCATTGTAAAATATTCATACTATCTATTGTAATTTCATGCATTATGAAATTGTTGGTATTAGGCCAGTTTTGAATTGAAACTCAAACACTTAATTGTATATGTTTAAAGGTCTCAGTAGGTGGTTACAATGACAAGATGAGATGGTTAGTCCTGAAATTTCTGAATATTAGTTACTAAGTTACTTTGTCATGCTCCTGGAATTGCCAGGTTGCCAACATTGTTAGATTCTACCTTGTTAAATTATGCTTGCAATATAAGCTTCCATAATTCCTTGTATATCATTCAATCCTTCATTTGTTCATATTGTATTGTCAGCTTTGATGCGCACGGTGGCCCGATCTTCCGACAGGTAGAGGTAAGTCGATTGGTGGAGACTCGACGTTGACGATCCGACTTCCGATCGTAACCGATCCAACCCAAAGAATCGCTACACCACGGCTCCGTTGGTTATCAACCTTGCACAAACACAGTTGACCTCGCCAAGAAGGCTTATCCCTGCATGCGAATCGAGAACACAAGCAAGAACGTGGAAGAAGCAATCTGAAATTGCGAATTATATTAAGCACACGAGTTGGGGTTCCACAAACCGATGAACGGCGATACTGTTCAAAGACAGAATTGATCTAAGCAAAACCCAAGTCCTAGATGAAGGTTTGGGTGGTTATTTATACTAGGGGAGCAGGAGGGGGTCGTCCATAGCATTGGAGATCTAATACAACTCAAATTGAAAACACCAAGCCTACTTTGACTAGAGTTTGACTCGGACTGAAAAAGCAATGTTTGGTTTTTGGCAGTTTCCGGACGCATCTGAAGGAATTTTGAGGTG
This sequence comes from Guadua angustifolia, assembly GCA_036346375.1. Taxonomy (NCBI): domain Eukaryota; kingdom Viridiplantae; phylum Streptophyta; class Magnoliopsida; order Poales; family Poaceae; genus Guadua; species Guadua angustifolia. Next base: position 33,734,695 of record CM070510.1, on the reverse strand, counting down.
AGGCTAGATCCTTTGGAAGGTAGACTCTGAGATCTTTCAAACGTGTACTCATGGGTCTCCAGATCCCTACGGAATCAAAAGTTATGGCACTTTAAAGTCAATGCTGTTGCTGAGGCCGAACTGGACTCGAACTCGGACTGAAAAAGTGTTCTAGATTGTTTTGCATATTCCTGTTGACTCTGAAGTCCAATTGACCTGAAACTAGTGCCATTGGAAAGATTATCTCCTTAGCTTTCGATACATATGTGGATCATTGAAATCGGAGTCCGTTTGTGTCCTGGTGATGATTTTAGTGAATACTACTCCTGGTGGCCGAGGTAGTCGACTCCGAGTTGAATTGGGAGTCCGACTCCGAGATGAATTGGGACTCCAACTTGACTTGGACGCCCTCCTTGCCTCCCTCCTGGCCCTTGCTGGTTCCCAAGGCCTTCATGATCCTCTCCAAAGTTCCTAAGTACAATGTAATCAATAATATCATTAGGTATCATACCATCCTCACAAGTATATACACAGCACTTAGGAACAAGCTCACTGTTGATTCAATTGTCGTGCTCGTGCTCTTGTGATGGGTCCTTGCATCACTGGCGGAGGAGTCTCGGGCGTATGCATAGGAGTGATGTCCTCATCATCCTCCCCCTCTTGAAGTGGAGTCATCCTCGACTCAAGCTCATCTTCTTCTCCCATGAATGGTTTCAAATCCTGGTGGTGGAGTGTACCGCCCTCGGTTTGGCTGTCGGTTTGGGGATGACATGTTGTTGAAAACAACAGCTTCATCCCCAATTTATTCCATAGAGTTCTCCAAAAGTGGCTCAAAAACTTGGCATCACGATCTGAAACAATAGTAGAAGGCATACCATGCAAGCGAACAATTTCTTGAAAGAAAAGGTTAGCAATATTAACAGTATCATCGCTCTTATGACAAGGAATAAAGTGAGCCATCTTAGAAAATCTATCAACCACCACAAAAATACTATCCCTCCCCCTCTTGATCCTAGGCAATCCTAAAACAAAGTCCATAGATATATCCTCCCATGGAGTGCTAGGAATAGGAAGAGGCATATATAAACCATGTGGATTCAATCGTGACTTAGCCTTTTGACATGTAGTGCAGCGGGATACAAACCTCTCAATGTCTCGCCTCATCTTCGGCCAAAAGAAGTGAGCGGACAGAATGGCCTCCGTCTTCTTGGCACCAAAATGACCCATCAAACCTCCTCCATGAGCTTCTTGTATCAAAAGAAAACGAACGGATCCAACTGGAAAGCATAGGCGGTTAGCTCTAAACACAAATCCATCATTTATCACATATTTGTCCCATGTTCTTCCCTCTTTGCAATGCAGCAAGACATCCTTAAAATCATCATCATTAGCATATTGTTCTTTAATTGATTCCAATCCAAATATACGACAATCAAGTTGGGACAACATGGTATATCTCCTAGACAAGGCATCAGCAATCACATTATCCTTCCCTTTCTTGTGTTTGATAACATAAGGAAAAGATTCAATAAATTCAACCCATTTAGCATGTCTACGATTCAGTTTCACTTGACTGTGAATATGTTTTAGCGACTCATGATCGGAATGAATAACAAATTCTTTGGGCCAAAGATAATGTTGCCACGTTTCTAAAGATCGCACAAGAGCATACAATTCTTTATCATACGTGGAATAATTAAAAACAGGACCACTCAATTTTTCGCTAAAGTAAGCAACATGTTTACTATCTTGCATCAAAACACCACCAATTCCAACCCCACTAGCATCACATTCAAGCTCAAAGGTCTTATTAAAATCAGAAGTTGGAGTAAAGGTGCATTAGTAAGCTTATCTTTCAAAAGGTTGAAGGCATTCTCCTGTGCTTGCCCCCAATGTAACACAACTCCCTTCTTCGTCAACTCGTTCAATGGGGCTGCAATGGTGCTGAAATCCTTCACAAAGCGGCGGTAAAATCCGGCAAGTCCATGGAAGCTCGCGACTTGTGAAATCGTGGCGTTGGCCAACTTTTAATCGCGTGCACCTTGGCTTCATCCACCTCAATTCCTGCTGAGTCACAATATAGCTAAGAAACGATACTCGTTCGTGCAAAAGTGCACTTCTCGAGGTTACCAAATAAACGTGCAGCACGCAAAGCATCAAAAACAGCACGTAGATGATCAAGATGTTCATGTAACGACTTGTTGTAAATCAATATATCATCAAAATAAACCACCACAAATTTTCCAATGAAAGCTCGTAAAACCTCGTTCATTAAGCGCATGAAAGTGCTAGGTGCATTAGTTAAACCAAAAGGCATGACTAACCACTCATACAATCCAAACTTGGTTTTAAAGGCTGTTTTCCATTCATCTCCCAATTTCATTCTTATTTGGTGGTATCCACTACGCAAGTCAACCTTAGAAAAAATTATAGAACTACTTAACTCATCAAGCATGTCGTCTAACCTAGGGATAGGATGACGGTACCTTATTGTGATATTGTTAATGGCTCTACAATCTACGCACATACGCCTAACCGCCATCTTTCTTAGGAACCAAAATAACAGAACAACACAAGGACTAAGGCTCTCACGTCCAAAAGATCTTAGACTTGGCGCTGAATACTCGTCCTATAAGCAACTCGGTTTGGCAAAGTCGCTCCGGGATCAAGTCGATTTGGTGCTCAATACCTCGAATAGGTGGCAGCCGGGGTATCTCACTGGGAACACATCCTCATACTCCGCAAAAGGTTAGTGACAGCAGGAGGCAAAGAGCTAGACATATCATGAAATGAAAATAAAGCTTCTTTGCATATCAAAGCATAGCATGGTGCATCATTCTCATTAATTTCAGCAAGGTCAGATTTTGTAGCAAGCATAACACCACCCTTCAATTTAATTCCCTTGGACCTAGAACTAGGTTCTTTCTTGTCTTTCTTAGGTGGGAAAATATTTTTAGCCACTTGCTGATTTTCAGATTCTAGCGCACTCTCCTTTCTCTCATTTTCAGCTCTCTCTTTGTCACATTGCACAATTTCAGCAGGAGTCATAGGAAGTAAAGTGATTTTCTTCCCCTTGTGTATAAGAGTGTATTTGTTACTTCTACCGTGATGAATTACATCAGTATCAAATTCCCATGGACGGCCTAACAAAAGGGAACATAATTGCATAGGCACTACATCAAAATCAACAAAATCATGGTATGTTCCAATGGAAAATTGCACTCTCGTAGTTTGTGTTACCTTCACCTTACCGCTGCTATTGAACCATTGAATATGGTAGGGATGAGGGTGTGCATGTGTGGGCAAACAAAGCTTCTCCACCAGATCTGAACTCACCAAGTTATTGCAGCTCCCACCATCAATTATGACACGGACACGACAGTCCTTGACGATGAGGTACATCTGAAACAAATTATGGCGTTGCAGCTTGTCCGCTTGCTCCATTTGAGCGATCAACACTCGTTGCACAATGATTGTCCTATAATTCTCGGTGGCAGCGGTCCCTAAAATTTCCTCATCATCGTCGCCCGTCTCATGGTCATCCTCATTATCTGCAAGGTTAGCTGCAAGAGCATATTCATCCTCAACATCACTAGCACTAATGTACCCACCTTCTTCTGTTGCAATGTATGCTCGACGATTTGGGCAATCCTTCATGACATGGCCCATCCCCTTGCATCGGTGGCACACAATTTCCGTTGTTCGACCCGTGGAAGCCACCGATGAAGAACTCTTTGTTGGTGCCTGCACATGGTTAGATTTACTCACCTCGGTACTCGTGATGGCGGTGATGGTGTTGCTGAACGCGCCCTACTCATGGAGGGGCAGCAGACCAACGTAAAGGGGTGGGGCTGATTTGGTTGTCCCCGGCGTCGCCTTTTGGTGTGGGTATGTTGTCAAATTGCTCCTTGGCCTTTCTTTGTTTTCCTGCAATTCTTTTTCGCCAACATAGCAAGTGGAACAATCTATTGATAGAATTATATTCTTTGTAATCAATTATGTCCTGAATCTCACACCGTAAACCCCCATAAAAACGAGCCATCTTATCCTCCTCATCCTCAACTACCTCACAATGCAACATGCCTATTTGTAGCTCTTGGTAGTACTCCTCAACAGATTTATTATTTTGATTTAAGCGTTGCAATTTCTTGCGCATATCACGTTTATAAGAAGGAGGAACAAATATTTTATGCATGGCTTGTTTTAATCTACCCCACGTATCAGGTGCTAATCCAGCATTTACTATTTCATTCCACCAAATGATAGCAAAATCTTTAAACTCACTAGTAGCTTGTCTAACTCTATGTATCTCATGAACAAGATGGGAGTTAAATTTTTGTTGAACAGTCATTTTCCAATCTAAGTAAACTTCAGCATCATAAGTACCAGAAAAAGATGGTTTGGTAAATTTAACCCTAGCAAAAGAATCATCATGTCCACGAACATTACGAGGATTAAAATTGTTACCTCCCATACCTTGACAGTTGTTATTCAGGCGTTGTTGTTGTCGCACATCCTGTGCAACGGCGCGAGTGGCAAAGGCATCGTGGCCCTCTCCATCCACATCATCTCCCGCGACAGACTCTTCTTGATCTTCCACTCTGCGAGCTCCATTGGGAGGCGGCTGTCTCTCAAAATTTTCCAACCTGGTAAGAAGATTGGCGATGCTTCGCTCTATCCTCTCCAATCTTTGGTGTTATCTTGGCCGATCCTTGCGATGTTTGCGTTGATGTCATTGAGCTAGCGTTGTTAAGCTCGTTCCGTGTAACACACTCATCTTCCTCATTACTGCCATTGTTAGTTGAAAGAAAGACAAAAGAAACAAAAACAACCGGTGGTATAATCCCTATCAACTACTTTGGTGGCGAAGGTGGTTTCACTCACTCAAGCGCCTTACCACGCTCTTACAAGTGTTCTTACCAATGCAACGGTGATACAACCGCGGCTGGTTCGTGATACCGTGATAAGCTTGAGTGTAGCGATTGCGAATTGAACTCGAATCGATCGAAGAAAGGTGGAGCTTGGAAGGCAAAGTATAGTAGCAAGGATTAGCAAATTTCAAAAGCAGTTAGCAAAGCTGAATAAAGATTCAAAGTTCTTGTCACGCTTGCTGGCCTAAGCGTGCTCCTAGAACTAGTTCAACCTAGCAAGGGATATATCAAAGCACAAAGGACTCAAAGGATGCAAGCAATTCGATTTTCTACTTCTCTTTCTCTTCTCTCTGTTTTTTGCGGTTTGGCTCTTTCTCTCCTCTTATTTTTTCACTTTTTTTTTCTAACACAAATATATACCTCTTAACTCAGAGGAGAAAAAAATCTCACAATTTGAAGCAACAGACGACAGAAACCGATGCGAAAAGAATTGACAAAACAGGACAGCAAACTTCCGGGCGCCGAAACTCAGATTTAGAGGTTTTTTTTAGGGTCAAAAATTGCACAGATCTAAAGAATTGTGGAATTTTCAGATGCGCGTCGTCGTCCCCTTCGAAACAAAAAAAGTAGACCCAAATCGGAGTCCGTGATGCAAAAGTTATGCCAGTTTTAGTGAACACCGCACAATCTGCAATTGCTCGCGAATTCAGATCTTTCTCCGGTTAGGCTAGAATAGGATTAGGTTTATGGTGAAAAGGATGGCCAGCGGTGCAGGGCAATTGACACAAGGTGGCTCGTGACCTATCTAGGGTTTGCGGAATAGGTTTTATAATGCGAGTAGCGGCAAGGACCAACCGAGAAGAATTCGGTTCGGTTCTAGGGTTGGCGACGATGGGTTGATAATTGATGCAAAACAAGAACTAGGGCAACGGACAGGGACAACTAGCAACTAGAATCGCGACCTCAAACCAGCAACAAGACGATGACTATGGATCAATACTCAACAATACGACATCTGAAAACGAAATTGCAAGGCTCAAAGGGTTGTAGGACGCGGAATTGATGATGAACTTTTTGGGGCGATTTTTGGACTCTAGGACGATGGCAAAACAAAACTAAAGGGATACAATGATACCGATGGGAAACCTAGGCTCGATACCACTTGATGCGCACGGTGGCCTGATCTTCCGACAGGTAGAGGTAAGTCGATTGGTGGAGACTCGACGTTGACGATCCGGCTTCCGATCAGAACCGATCAGAACCCAGCAATCGCTACACCACGGCTCCATTGGTTATCAACCTTGCACAAACGCAGTTGACCTCACCAAGAAGGCTTATCCCTGCATGCGAATCGAGAACACAAGCAAGAACGTGGAAGAAGCAATCTGAAATTGCGAATTATATTAAGCACACGAGTTGGGGTTCCACAAACCGATGAACGGCGATAATGTTCAAAGACAGAATTGATCTAAGCAAAACCTAAGTCCTAGATGAGGGTTTGGGTGGTCATTTATACTAGGGGAGCAGGAGGGGGTCGTCCATAGCATTGCAGATCTAATACAACTCAAATTGAAAACACCAAGCCTACTTTGACTAGAGTTTGACTCAGACTGAAAAAGCAATGTTTGGTTTTTGGCAGTTTCCAGATGCATCTGAAGGAATTTTGAGGTAAGGCTGGATCCTTTGGAAAGTAGACTCTGAGATGTTTCAAACGTGTACTCATGGGTCTCCAGAGCCCTCCGGAATCAAAAGTTATAGCACTTTAAAGTCAGTGCTGTTGCTGAGGCCGAACTGGACTCGAACTCGGACTGAAAAAGTGTTCTGGATTGTTTTGCGTATTCCTATTGACTCCGAAGTCCAATTGACCAGAAACTAGTGTCATTGGAAAAATTATCTCCTTAGCTTTCGATACATATGTGGATCATTGAAATCGGAGTCTGTTTGTGTCCTGGGCGATGATTTTAGTGAATACTGCTCCTGGTGGCCGAGGTAGTCGACTCCGAGTTGATTTGGGAGTCCGACTTCGAGATGAATTGGGACTCCAACTTGACTTGGACGCCCTCCTTGCCCCCTCCTGGCCCTTGCTGGTTCCCAAGGCCTTCATGATCCTCTCCAAAGTCCTAAGTACAATGTAATCAATAATATCATTAGGTAGCATACCATCCTCACAAGTATATACACAAGCACTTAGGAACGAGCTCACCTGTTGATTCAATTGCCGTGCTCGTGCTCTTGTGATGGGTCCTTGCATCACAACTGGAGGAGTCTCGGGCGTATGCATAGGAGTGATGTCCTCATCAAGCTTATTCTGTACAGAGGGCATGGCTAGCACTGCCTGAGGCTAGCCACAAATGCCAGTTTTTTATTTTCCTGTGTCGGACTATCGTGACGGTTCTATCCAAAAACCATCATTGATAGTACTAGTATCAGTGGCGGTTTTTGGATAGAACCGTCACTGATATCCCTGATATCAGTGACGGTTCTATCCAAAAACCATCACAAATAATGTTATCTGTGGCGGTTCTAGAACCGTCACTGATAATCCTCGATTATCAGTGGCACTAAATCTGTGGCGGTTCGAAAACCGTCTCTGATGGCAGTTTCGAACCACCACTGATTACCTTTTTCAAGGTAGTGGATCTAAAGCCATCACACTCTACTACGGAAAAGGGCGGTTCATGGAGAACGATCTTTCGCACAAGTTCTCTATGTAGGACCTCACGGTCAAATTTCCAATCTTTCAAAACAACTACTTCATAAGAAGTTGCTGAAGAATGCATTTTATCTACCATATCGTGCATTCTAGTTCTCATTTCGCATACCTTCAAGTGTCTTCCAATTTGGCATGTCCCTAATCGTCGTGAGGCTGGAAAGGTTTGGTGGCAATGTATACACTTTGCTTCTACAAGTTTCCCATCACGATATATTGGTTTAGCCTCCTTCCATACATTGGATTTCAACTTGCGCTGTTTACGTCTAGAGCCTAATCATTAAAAACACTATTTTCAACTTGCTATAAACAATGACAATGCTTTATTCTATATCAAGAAAAATATGGAAGTAAAAATCTCACCATGGGAAGTCCTTGTAGAGGATGGAGATCTCATTGGTGAAAAATGTATAGTGTAACATGGTGTCGCTGGAGATGGAGAGGAGGTAGGCAAAGCTGCTGATGGAGATATCCCTCATTTTGATGCTACCATTCTCACCAACATCCCAGGTCTTGACATCAACAAGTTTACCCCTAGCAACCTCACCACAATTGCCACTGGAGACCGAATTCATAGACTTGGTAGAGTAGCCGATTGTGAATGCCCTCTCTAGGAAACAAAGAGAACAAGTGAATTAAATAGAACTATCTTGGTAGAGTAGCCAGAGTACTAAACATGGTGGACCATTGTATATTACTTTGCATACTCGAATAGTTCATGTTCGGTTTTTCAATAATCTTTGCTAGTTTTACTGGTTTATCACTATCGTAGTATCACTTGCCTTGATCAGAAAGCACCTGGCTAATGGCTAATTGGCTTCTATTTTGCTGCAGGCAAGCAAACTCTCACTTGCTCTCTTTGGAGGCTTACCTGACCTGTTGATTTCAGATAAATACAGTCTTTTCATGCAATTTTTGGGTGCAGTACAATTTTTATTAGGAGTGCACACTTCACATGTATAATTCTATAGTCGCGTATTGTGGTCCTGGTGCCCAACCAACTACAAGCAGCTATGCAGCTTACACCGGAGTAGCACGGTGACCTGCTTCGAGCAATTATGCGAGTTATGCAGGATCTGGTTATCATCACCCTTCCCAACAACAATAAATGTAACTTGAACTGCTACGCCGGCTACACTAATGCATAATCCACCTACCATTCTTCACCTCAAATCCAGTTGTAACTATAGACATTTTCTGCTCATCCTCTAGTGGATTTTGTAGCTGTAACTGGCTACAGTCAAATTATGAAGAGATTATCATCGTGCTACATATCTCCAAGTATCTACATTACTTCTTGGCTATGAAACCTAACTTGTTTGAATGTTCATGTCCAATAAGAATAGAACAAATGAGGAATAGATTGATTGGATTCACCTTGTTCATCTCACTGCCTCCCAAGGTTGGCTATCATCTTCTAGCCTCTTCCTCTTCTCATCTCCCAGCCTCATCCTCTTGTATAGCTTCTTCCTCCTTTGTTCTTTTCTGTATTTACATCCAGCAAACATCAACAACAAATTAGAAAAAACTGAGTAATCAAGAACTACAAGAGGGGAAGGTAGGATACATACTTCTTGGATAGTGACAGCTCCTCACAGTCACGAACCTTAGCATTACCCTAATGATGTTGCTCATCACTACCAACCGCCAACTGTGGCTCTTCCCTGCCACCTACAGAGAGCCTCACCAGTTGCGACTCTACTTGATTGGCCACCCCAACATTGCCACCCCCATTTGCCATGCTTTCTCAAATCGCCATTTCCTACGGAGACTTTGAGGAGGCAAAGACATGATCTAGAGACTCGATGCGGAGGAGCCTATGAGGAGGCAGAAACCCTAGAGATGTGGACTTTTGGAGGACTCAATCCGAAGATGCAGGAGAGACGAACTCGATGCGGAGAAGAGATGCGGTGATGCAGAGAGACGTACTTGATGCGAAGGAGTAGAGTTGCGGCGATGTGGAGGTGTGGAGTTGCGGCGATGTGGAAGAGCGGAGTTGCGACGATGTGCAGGAGCGGATATTTAGAGGATACAAAGAAGAGATGCGGCGATCTAGAGGAGAACTGGAGAAGAGATGCGACGATGCAGAGGAGACGCGGTCAAGTGGACGCGAGGTGGGCTTTGTGGGCTGGCAAGCCAAGCACCACTTAATTAAATAAGTGGGGCTGTGGGTGTCTACATCATCATTTATGTTTGCCAAATTAAGTGGGTAAGCGTGGAGTACAGGGACCCGGGTATCTACTTGGCGGGCCGTGTGGACCACCGAAGAGAGGATGGGCCAAGCCGACTATGTGGAGACGGGCACCACCCTGACTACCACCGTCGTGCGCATAGTAACCAATCTTACTAGGAAAGATATGATTGTAATCCTAGTTATTAATAGGTTCGGCCGGAAAGGATAGAGATAGAATCTCCACCTTGTAGCCAACCAGGACTCTTCCTTATAACCACGCCCCTCCACTATATAAGGGGGGGTGGGGAGACATCAACATCAGATCATCAGCAGTAAGATAGACCATCATAATTCCAGAGCACACAGACTAGGGTATTACCTCTTCCGTGAGGGCCTGAACCTGTATAAACTCCTGTCTTGTGTTACCATCGAGTTTGGATCCAGCGCCTAGCCCCATAATCAATATTTCCAACAACAAACGTCGACATTTGGCGTGCTAGGTAGGGGATGCGAAGATCAATCTCGTCAAATTCGATGGCAGCAATCGGCGAAATCATCATCACCTTCGCTCCTGGCCAGGCTTTTCGTTTCAGGAGCCTGGGCTTCATCGCGATAGTCTCGACAAGCTTGCTCTCTCGGACTTGGATCAGATCCAATCTGCGAGGGACATCATCGGTTCTTCATCCGGACTTCCGTTCGGGTCAGGGAACACCGCGGCCATCTACTCACAAGTAGTAAGCTGAGGGCTTACTTCCCAACTCAGATACGGTGAGGACCCAGCCAAGGATGGATCCCGGGTGGTGGGTGTCATTAGCAGCACCCCACTCGGATTCAGAGATCAACTTGATCTATCTCCTCTTCGCTCCTCTGGCTCGGAGACCGAGTCAAAGAGCAGCGCAGAAAGTTTCCATGGTTTCCGTGGCGTCTATGTAATCGAAGACTAGTGGACTGAGTCCCAGTGCCAGCAGGATGCCGAAGAAGCCACAAAGCAGATCGTCTTCGTCGTGAGGCCCAAGAAGCGTGCGCGCGCAGTTTCTTTGAACCCGTGCCCACAACGTTAATGAGGACATCTTGCAGGTGAAAATGGGGGACCAAGCTATTTTCCATACGTCGTAGTAGAACATCGTCGCCTCCAAGACACTTCTCGACACCATGGGCCCAAGTCTTAGGGCTGATAACCTGGCTGCCCTGATCATGGACCAAGTCAAGGCCATGGTGACGGCGACAGTAATTCAACACAACTAGGGGGATCCTGCTGTCGACTTACTTCATGCCATGGTACCCTCTTCGCCACGGTCAAGAGGGGCCATGAGTGACGAAGCGTGGTAGCCTGGTGAGTAGGTGGGCGATCAGGCCCTGACACCAGGCAACCACACTGCGTGGCAGTCTAGCGAGTAAGTAGGTGGGCGATTAGGCCCTGACGCTAGGCGACCGCGTCGCATGGCAGCCTGGCGAGTAGGTGGGCGATTAGGCCCTAACGCCAGGCGACCATGCTGCGTGGCAGTCTAGCGAGCAGGTGGGCGATCAGGTCCTGACGCCAGGCTACGGCGCCGCATGGCAGCCTGAAGGGTAGGTGGGTGATCAAGCCTCGACGCCGGGTGGCCGAGCTACGTGGTCAGCCGACGGAGTCAGAAGGTACTCGGGGGGTCCGCTGTTGGTCAGGCGTGGAGGCGTACATCGAAGGAATGGGGGAGCTTCACCTCGAAGTCTTCTCCCCCGACACACCGTGTCAAAACCATTGAATGCATGTGGCTCTGCTGACGGCATGATAGCTTATCCCTCTGTCGTCCTGCACCTAAGCCGTCCCATACAAGTCACTTCCCGGGCGGACCGGGCGGAGTTGGACGATGGTGCAAAGAATGAGGCCAGAGGATGGGGCTACACTGACTGGTGTAATAAATAAAGTGTAATCAGTGTGATGTCATCCCTCTCACATGCCCGAGCTAGCCTAGCCTCTATAAGGGGGGGTTCGGTGCATGGGAGAAGGGGGCTGAGTGGAAAAAAGGACTCGAATGACTAAGAGAGCTCAAGAAGAACCCACAGAGTAAAAAAGAGATAGAGTGTAGATCATGCATTTGTAATCCACTCAAAACACATTAACAATAGTAGAAGTTGGACGTAGGGTTGTTACCCACGTTGGGGGCCCGAACCTGGGTATATTGGCATGTTCTTCGATTCTTGTCTGTGTGGATCCTTTGGGAGAGCCCATAGGTGTCCTACCGTGAAGATCCCCTCTATCGAATCTCGGACTCTGTCTAGGGAGAATAGTTGTGGTGAAATACGCCAACAGTGGCGTGCCAGGTAGGGGGTAGCGGTTGGCTCACCTTTTCGTCTCTCCAGTGGATCCTAGTCATCCATCCGGAAGGATCCCACTTGTGGTGATGGCGGGTTCGCGTTCTCGGAGAAGAGCGGCCGAGGCTAGCAAAGACTCGCGCATCCCGACACTCCGTCGGTGAGGGATATCTCACGCCTTCCACGAGGGGCGGCATTGTCCCCCCAGTGGTAGCAGAGCTGTCGGTTCGGCAGTTGCTAGCCATGGAAGATGCCACTCCAGCCCAAAACCTACATGCCGTCCGTCTCCTTTTGGACCACCCCCCGATGGAACTTGCTGGAGACACCCCAGCCACGCCATGGCTGTGGGACATGCTTCCCTAAAAACGCGGCCCAGCTCAATGTGGGGGCATCTAATCGACCGGGTACATTCGGTACTCCACGATCAGGGTTGCGTGTGGATCGCATCCAAGCTTCCGGCCACCCGAGTGGGAAGCGCTTTGGCCAGGAGGGCCAGAGCAAGGGAAAGGGCTTGTTGGATGCGGACCATGCTAGTGCCAGGGGCCTTGCGGCAGCAGACATATCGCCTCATGCATCCCCCGGGCACCGGGAGACCGTGAGGATCTGAGGGCTCAGTTGGAGAAGCATCGCCAGTAGCGCAACACATACTACGGCATCGTCGTGCATAGGGGAAAGGCCGCTATAGGCGGATGGCTCCTGATGGCGACGGCTCCTCCAATGACACCCACCCTAGGGACGGGGAGGAGGCCCTCTCCTCTGAATCCTTGGGGAGTCGAGATCCGCGCTCCCTGGCATGGTCTCCAGGTCGGGGTTCAGGTGGACGGCATTGGGTGCCAAGCATTCTCTAGTCAGCTGCGCCGCATTGCGTGGCCGGAGAGGTTCCACCCGATGTCCATCGAGAAGTACGATGGCACCACCAACCCGGAGGAGTTCTTGCAGATATACACCATGGTGATACGGGCCGCAGGCTGGTCTGAAAAGGCCATGGCCAACTACTTCCTAACAGCCTTGACAGGTCTGCCCGTTCTTGGCTGTTGAACCTTCCACAAGGGTCGGTGCACTCGTGGAAGGAACTGTGACCTTTTCGTCACCAACTTCCAAGGCTCATACACACAGCCTGGCATGGAGGACGATCTCCATGCTCTCAAGCAGGAGAAAGGGGAGTCATTGCATGACTTCATCCGACGGTTTAGTTACTGTTGCAACACGATCCCTAGGATCTCCGAGCAGTCGGTTGTCATCGCCTTCCAAAGAGGCATCCGGGACAACAAAATGCGGGAGAAGATGGCCACCCGCAACATTACCACCACTTCCAAACTATTCTCCTTGGCGCACAAGTGCGTGCAGGCGGCGGTAGCTCGGATGAAGGTGTGTGGTCCGGTTAGCGGTCACGGTGGAGACAGAACCAGGACCTCGAAGGCTCCCGGCTCCACGAGTAGGAGAAAGAAGCGTGGAGTGGCTGAGTTTCGGCAAGTCCTAACCGCAGAGCGTGGCACAGGGATACCAAGTCATGGTGGCGCAATTGCCGTGACCGGCGAGACGATCATCACGGTCGGAGGGACGACTGTTGTGAGGAGAAGGAGGGCAGGCCCTACTGCCCGATCCACAGATCGAACACGCACGACCTGGCCAGCTGCCAAGTTGTGAGCAGGATGGTGGAGCAGCGACTCAAGGATCGTCGTCCCCATGACGATGGCCAGGATGAAGACCCCGCCCCGTTGGCTTTCCAGCGGGCAGAGCACATGGTGCCATATATACACGATGGCTCAACCACCTATCCCTCCACCACGAAGTATAAGCGGCTGATGAGGGAGGTTTGCATCGTTGTGCCGAGATCAGAGGCGGGTACGCCGCTGAAGTGGTCGGAGGAGTCAATCACCTTCAGTCGGGCCGACCACCCTGAGAACACTACCGGCCTGGGTCACCTTCCGATTGTGGTTTTGCCCACAATTCGGAACGTGAAGCTTGGGCGGGTGATGGTGGATGGAGAGAGCTCCATCAACCTCTTGTCCTCCAAAGTGTTTCAGGCGCTCTCTATATCGCAGCGCGAGCTGCGTTTGGCCCTGACTTTCTACGGGGTCACCCCGGGGGCCTGTTCGGTGCCCCTGGGACAGGTGCGCCTCCCCGTCACCTTCGGGGACGAGAGCAACTACCGTACGGAGGTGGACTTTGAAGTCGCTGACTTCAACCTTCCATACAATGCCCTGCTTGGTCGACCGACGTTGGTCAAGTTCATGGCGGCGACCCACTATGCGTACATGGTGGTGAAGATACCAGGGCCCGGTGGCCCCATAGTCATCCAGGTGGACAGGTTAGAAGCCTTGCGCTACCACAATAGGCATTGGACCTGGCCGTCGCCACCTGTGCTAGGCAAGCCTATGTTGCCTACTCGGGAGCCCCTTCGGCGAAGACCCGTGCCTTGCCCGGTTGGTCCGGTGAGGTTAAGGTGGTCTCCCTGAGCGAGGGCGAGCTCGAGAAGACCATCAAGGTGGGTGCCCATCTTGGCGCCAAATAGAAAGCGTCACTTTCCTCCAGTCTAACTCCAACGTGTTTTCCTGGCAACCGTCCGACATGACTAGGGTCCCCACGGAGGTGATCGAGCACCAATTGGCAATGCTCCGAGTGCGCCTAGTCTGACAAAAGGTCCAGAGACAAGCACCAGAGTGACAAGATGTCATTCGAGAGGAGGTAGAGAAGATGTTGCACGTGGGCATCGTTAGGGAAGTCTCTCACCCCAAGTAGCTTTCTAACCCCGTACTCATCAAGAAGTCAAACGGGAAGTGGCAGATGTGTGTCAACTTCACCGACCTCAACAAGGCCTGCCCAAAGGATCCATACCCTTTGCCACATGTTGATCTCATCGTCGACTCTACGGCGTGGTGCGAGCTGCTGTGCTTTCTGGACGCATACTTCGGGTACCACCAGATTAGTATGGTGGTAGAGGATGAAGAAAAGACCGCTTTTGTAACCCCGATGGGTGTTTATTGTTATATCAGAATGGCATTTGGGTTAAAAAATGCTGGTTCTACTTATCAACATGCTATGCATATTTTCTTTCATCCGTAGATAGGACAGAACCTCGAGGTGTACGTTAACGACCTGGTGGGGAAGGTCAAGAAGGGCAAAGTACTGATTGCAGACCTGGAAGAAACCTTTGCCAATGTCGAAAGAATTATCTGAAGCTCAACCCTGAGAAGTGTGTGTTCGGCGTGCCCTTCGGGAAATTGCTAGGGTTCCTTGTGTCGGTCGGGGCATTGAGGCCAATCCTGACAAGATAGTAGCCATCGAGCACATGAAGCCACCGACTCGGCTCAACCAAGTGCAGTGTCTCGTTGGTCGTCTGGCATCCCTCAGGCGGTTTATCGCTCGCTTGGGAGAAAGGAGTCTACCCTTGTTCAAACTGTTGAAGAAGACCAGCCACTTCGAATGGACTTCGGAGGCCCAGCAGGCGTTTAAAGACTTGCAGAAGTACCTCTTCTCCCCGCCAGTGCTGGTCGCCCCCAAGCTTGGCGAGCCGTTGCTCTTATACATCACAACTACTCCTACGGTGGTGAGCGCGGTACTGGTGGTGGAGAGGGAAGGCATCCATAAGCGGTCTACTACATCAGCAAGGAGCTACAAGAGGCGGAGACCAGATACCCATAGGCACAGAAGATGTTGTATGCCGCCCTAGTGGCGTCCAGGAAACTACGGCACTACTTCCAGGGATGGGAGATCACAGTGGTCACTGCCTATCCCCTGCGAGAGATCCTCCACAATTGGGAAGCCGAGGGTCGCGTCGCCAAGTGGTCGGTAGAGCTGGGGGAGTTCTGCCTCAAGTTCCCCCCCCCCGCACTGCCATCAATAGTCAAAGACTGGCAGAGTTCGTCGCTGAGTGTACTCCCACCACTCCTAAAGCTGAAGAGATACCCGTGCCCTCTCCCTGGACTTTATTCTTTGACGGCTCTTTCAGGCTTGAGGGCACGGGGGCTGGGGTCATCCTGGTCTTCCCGACCGGTGACATCCTTCTATTGGCCTGGCCAAGTGGAGTACCCAGGCGATCACCGTGTGATTGCTACACTTGGCCGGAAAGGTCAGTGGATGGATTCGATCCTAGCCTTCCTGCGAGACCAAATGATCCTCGACGATGATGCGTCAGCCGAGAAAATTGCACGTAAGGCCAAGTGCTATACTCTGGTAGGTGGGGACCTATATCGCCAGAGTAGAAACGAAATTCTTCTGAAGTGCATCACTCGGGAAGAGGGGAGCAACCTTCTCTCTGATATCCATGTAGGCATGTACAGGAGCCATATGTCAAGTCGGACGCTGGTCGAAAAGCGTTCCGCCAAGGATTCTATTGGCCTACTACCCTCCTGGATGCTTGCGAGCTGGTGAGGAGATGCGAGGCGTGTCAGTTCTACGCCAGGCAGATCCACCGACCAGCCTAAGTGCTACAAATCATCCCGCTCTCTTGGTCGTCCGCAGTCTAGGCGCTGGACATCCTAGGCCCATTCCCGCGGGCCATAGGGGGCTTCACCCATCTGTTCGTCGCCATTGACAAGTTCACCTAATGGGTTCAAGCCGAGGCAGTGCGCGCCATCATGACCTCCGCTGCCATTAAGTTCATGCATGGGATCTTCACCTGCTTCAGAGTTGCCAACCGCAACATCACCGACAACGGCACCCAGTTCACCAGTGCAACATTCCTAGAGTTCTACGAAGAGATGGGCACCAAGGTGTGTTTCGCCTCGGTGGCCCACTCAAGGAGCAATGGCCAGGCGGAGCTTGCCAACGCGCTGGTATTGAGGGAATTTTTTAAAATAATATATTATTTAAAAAAATTATAGAAATATTATGTCAAAAAAATTACAGAAATACCCAATAGTCGCAATTCCAAATTAACAGATCGTCTCTATCGCAATTTGGAATTGCGACAAACACATATCGCAATTTCAAATTGCAACAGAAACCCTATCGCAATTCCAATTTGCGATAGAGACTTAGTCACAGTTCCCTCTATAGGAAATTGGAATTGCGATTTAAATGAATTGAATTTTTAAAAAATTTTGTAATAATTCATTTAGATGATTTTTTTACTAATTCATTTATGGGAATTGCTAAATTGCACTTGAGTGTTTTTTTTGTTTGAGGACACTCATTTTTTTGTCTGAAAAAGGTGATACCAGCATGCTGTCACATTAGTCTGACCAAGCTGATAGAAGCGTGTTGTCACATCGCACTGACAAAGGTGATAGCAACAAGGTCAGTCACATCAAGATGAGAAAGCCGGTAGCGCTGTCAGTACACATCACCGACAAAGCCGAGCAGTCATGGCTATCACATAACTCTAACAAAGCTGATAGCAGCGTGCTATCACATCACACTGAGAAAGCTATTGTCTGCGTTGTTCAATTGACATGACAAAGCTGATGGTACTGTTTCTGTAATTAGGCCCGAAAAACCGGCCGCAGAGTGTTGTCACTTCGCTCTAAGGTCTAGTGCTGGATATTTTAATACAAGGCAGTAACAATTGATTATATGGAAAACATCTCAGATGAAAGATAAATATCACGGAATAGCTTGAAAATGCTCATAATGCCATCCCCAACTAATGCATAAATAATGGTTAAAATATCCCGCAAAGTGCATTCGCAAACTAGAAGCAAAAACAGATTTAATCTGCACAACTTAAACCATCGAAGCATTTTCGCAACAGAAAATACCTCGCACAAATGCAAAATTATAAAGAATGGCCCAAAGGACACCCTCCGTAATGTATACTACCATAATCTATAAAAATATATTATTTATAACTTGCTTTGCATACGAATCCAATCACAATAAAAACCCTAAGTGATCACAAGCTGTACTAAATCTATATCACTCAAGCTTTTCGGCAACTCGTGTAAAAGCAAATTTTGAGGGAATTGATTCAAAAATACACTTTAGTATATAGACAACCAAGTTATAGAAAAGTATCCAAATTACAACTTGCTTATCATGTAAAAACCGATAACGCAAGCACCCTAAACAATAATATTGCTAGGGTTGTATTATATGAATATTTGAGTTTACAAGACTTAACGAAAGTACCTGCAACACAAGAATCACCATATAATCATGTAGAAGCAACCAAGAACCATAGATTTTCGAATGAACAAATTGGATGAACTGATATCGTAATAGAACATAACGAAGGAAATAAAGTACTATACCTGAATTTTCTACATAATGTGAGAAAAAATTATCTATGTTCGAGAAATAGATATTTATCTATTTGAGCATGATTGATATTATAAATATTAAAAATTGCTAAATTTTTAATTTTATTTTAGTATTACATTATTTAATATATTGAATTTAAATATTTGCTAATTTGTAATTAATTTAAATATGATTTGAGATATTTAAATTAAATCAATATTTCAAATTATATTTCTATATTTAAGTAATTATTTAAATTATTATATAATTTATTTATGATTTATAATTAATTTTATACATAATAAAAATGAAAGAATAAATTTCTAATAATTAAAATAATGTAATGATATTTAAATAATAAAAGTAATATTTTATATGAATGAATATAATATTAATGATTATCTAATATTTTTATCTAATATTATATGTTATATTAATTATATTATATGAAATTTATAGATTATGAATTATTTTAATATGAATAATTAATAATATTTATTAAATGTAAAATTTATGTATTTTATATATTATAATTTTGAATTTTGACACAAAGGGCGTACTGCATTGCCCAAGGCTCCAGCGGATTGCTCATCTCTAGTCCAAGGGGCTATAGGCTCCTGACCATGCGGTTGTAAGCAGGGCAGAGCATGACGGTGAAGTTGTGTAGCGAGCAGTACAGTTCATCTTCAGCTTGCTTCTGCCCCACTTCGGCCTCCTCTGCTTGGGCGAACAGGGCCACCACACTCGCCTTCTTCTGGGCGAGCAGGACCGCCCCTCTCTCCCCCTAGTCGCTACACCATGCCTTCCAGTTGGGTTTCATCTGGAAGGGGATGTGGCGGGAGGCCGATCCGTCGCGGAGACAAAAATGGCAACTCCCTGCGACCCCACTATCTGTGGAGCCGCGGAGAGTATAGAAGAAGCGGAAGAGAGGGAGATTGGGCATTACCCCCACGAACATCTCACAGAGGTAAGCAAAGGTGGAGAGAATGAGAATGGAGTTGGGGGTGAGATGAACATTGTGGATCTCATAGAAGTGGAGGACGGTAAGGAAGAACTCGGAGAAAGGTGGGACCAGGCCCGCCAGCAGCGCCTAGGAGAAGATGATGATCTCTCCGGCTTTGCACCGCGGCGTGGAGGTTCCATGGCGTAAGAGAAAGGAACCCTCGGCGGCGGTCTGGGAGAGCATCATTGCCCTCTCCTTGTTGATAGTTGAAGCAGGAAAAGGCTGCACCATTTGAATGAAGCAAGGTCTTGGGGCAAGGAAGTTGAAGGGGCAAGGAAAGAAGATGAAGAAGTCGAAAAGAGCATGAACTACCGGTCATGGGCGCGCGTATTAATAGGTCTCTCGCTGGTGGTTCGCAAAAAGGTGAAAGTGCGCAACGCTTCGGGTCCCGAGAGAAGGCAGCGGAAGTGGAGAGGACTGGAGCGGTTGCATGTGCAGGAGTGGTGGACCCGTCTGGGAGCACGTCAGCATTAAAGAGGTCTGAAAGGGCTGGCGTGCGCTCTAGGATGAGCCTAGGGGCTACTGTCAGCAAACTTCACGCCAGGGTACCCTCTCCACCACGGTCAAGAGGGGCCACGAGTGCCGAGGCGTGGTAGCCTGGTGAGCAGGTGGGCATTACTCTTTGCAACACATGCAAAAGTTTAGCTCAAGCAACACCAAATCAAGGTGCATGAACTCTCTAATTTGCAACACATGCAATTCTCTAGTTCCACGCAACCATTCACTTAAACCAAATTACATGAGCTATCTCCCTTTTGCAACACATGCAAATCCATAGCTCCATGTAAAGCCTAATCGATTAAGATTCAAATAAAAAGCAAACATAAGCACCCTCATTTGCAATAGAAGGAAAAGTCTTAGCTCATGCAAAAACCAATAAAGAGAGTGAGCTAGAGTGAACCGGATTGAGTTCATCAACAAATGATGAAACTCAAACTAAAAGTCTCCACCCCTCTTAATAGTACGACAACCTATACTAGCAATCTGGTCTCCCATCCAAACATCGAGAACGGTAAAAGACTAGGAACATATCCTTAGCCCTAGCTAGTTTTACCTTTGCCTCTAGCGATCTACTTAGAGATTTTATGATTTTCAATCATGTTCTCTCCAAGATTGAATATTCTTCTTCTTGTCCATCAGCACATGATGAATCTTCTCTAGCCCTTCTCTTTACTTCGGGATCTCCTCTTGAAGCTCATCAACACATGATGACTTCTTATTCCCGATTCTTTATTTTCTTGGACACACCTACTTCACCACTCATAGAAGATGTTAGTCCAACAAACACGGTTGTTTGAACCATCATCGCACTCCATTAACACATAATAGATGCCTTTAGATCAATTGAGCACAACCCTAATCAATTGAATGATTTAAATGTGTCTTAAGTACAATAATGCAACACATGCTTCATTATACTTAAGAACTATTCATTTGTCCTTAATTTATCAAGGAACTCCATCAACATATAATGAAATGTTCTTTAATGATTAATAAGACAAATGAACTCAATTTAAATTTTCATTTAAATTGACTCTTCAAGTTAGAGTGTGAACTCCCCCTAGATGTGTGCAACCATGTAATATATTGATTGGAAAACATGATGCACATGTTGTGGTTAATACAATCGAGACATTCATACTTTAACTTGAATCCAAAGTATGCAATTAATACAAGAAAGAATATGCATACATACCTTGGGTTTTTCATTTTCCATCCAAATTTGAGACTAATAAGAATGTAGCTCAATAAACATGTTAGTCTCATAATGATTAGATTTGTCATTAAACAATGATTAAACATTAATATTAAATCAATCGCCAAAACTAATGAAGCTTGAACATACAATCTCCCCTTTTGGTGATTGATGACAAATCCTACATTAATTCCGCATTTGGATGAAAAAAATGCATGAAAGGGTTTTGAAGATCAACAATCGAATTACACAATAAAATTTTCAAATTTTGCAACTCTCCCTTGACATTGAAATAAAACTCCCTCTTTTCGGCAAATTGAATAATTAAACCCAAGGAGGAAATTTGAAAATCCAAGCTCTTTATACCATTTGATACATTTGATTTGAGAAATTAAGCTCTTATACCATTTGCATCAAATTTTCTTTTAAACAACAAATCCAAGTTCTTATACTATTTGTTGAACCCTCAAGATTTTCCTTTTTTTAAATTAACATTTCAAACAAGGGAAATAGGCTCATAATTTTCCTTTTTGACAAATACAAATCATAATTCTCCCCTATTTTGGCAAATCCAAATGAAGGAATTAATCTCACAATAATTCTCCCCCTTTTGGCATTAAGCACCAAAAATAGAAAACCAATCCAAAAGGAGGTTATACAACTAGTAAACATTGAGAGCTAGGAGATAGTGCACCACTTGGAAGATCATGTGCCAAATGAAAAGGTACCACATGTAAGTGAAAGAGTACAGAGCTTGGCAAGAGAAGCAATTGAATATAGGTCATAAAAGGATTTGAAATAAAATCATATGACCATTGCAAGGAATTTTTGGTTTTAAAGAATGAAAGCCAATGTTTTTGCATACTTTCAAAATATGACCAAAGAGAATAAACTACTTTTAGAAGGAGGCCGTATTTAGAGCTAAAAAAATTATTTGAAACACATTCAAATAAAATTTCCTCATTTTATTAGGCTATACAATGAATCCATCATGACTCAATTGAAGAGTCCATAATTTGCCTAATAGGGCTTAAACGAGGAGTTACCCCAACAGAAAGCCTGATACCAAATTTTAATACATGTTTTCACTAAAACCACTTGAAAGAAGGCTTATGAATAAGCATCACTTGTAGTACCATTTTTGAAGAAAAACAAGAGATTTGTACTACTTGTAATGCTTAAAATTTTGAATTATACCACATGTAAATGTTTATTCTTAAGTGATACTATTTATGAGATACCACTTGTAAATATCATTTGGCATAGGGAATTTCCTTTTGAGGAAAAACATTTTCATTAAAGCTGAGCTCAATATGAATTTATCCCCTTTAGATATTCAATCATACAATGGATCTCACACAGAGTCTTTAAGAGATTGAACTTACAATTTAGCTCCAAATTGGGAACTTATCCATATGAGTTTGAAATACCACAAAAGTTCATAAAGATGCATAAGGGGTAGAAAAAGGATATAACTTGTAAGAATCCATAATATTAGGAAATGAAAATACTGCTCAATAGAAATCTACAACCCTTAGCTTGATTTTGCCTTTTTGAAGGCAATTTTTAAAGATTTAGAAAAATTTGAGGGCATCAGAGCTAATACGTACATAAAACTCATTTGAGCTTCAAGAAAAGAACTCAACAATAGATTCCTTTTGATCTCAAAAAATTAATTAGTTTGTCATTTTAAGACCACTTAATGGAGAATCAAGTTTAATGATCATGAGTTTCTCAAAAAGCTCAAAATCCTAAAAGTCTAATACCACTTGTAAATCAATATGAATTGAGAATAAAAGCACAAAACTTGACCAAACAAGCACCAAAAGATGCAAGAGATGAAGCATGGAGCTATTTGCATTTTGGCATAAACAAGTTTTGGTTTTGAAAAGATTTTTTCAAAAATAGACCAAATGGATGCCACTTTGAAATATTTCAAGAGAGAACAAAGTGAATGCCACTTGAGACTAATTCCAATAACATTAAAATACTTTTCCAAAAAGAATTTTTGAAAAAGGATGTTCTATTCAAAAGATATCCCAAAATTAATTTTGAAAAATCTAGAATTTCATAACAGAGTTGCCAGGGCCGGTACTACTGCAAACACATGGCCAGTAGTACCGGACTTCTGTACTACCGCTCGAAGGTGCGGTGCTATCAGTTCTGATAGGCTGAAATGCAGACTTTTTGCAAATTTTTGCAAAAATAGTTCAAACAAAGTCCAAATGATTTGAAAATTTTCAGAAATGAACCTTGGACTATTTAGAGGGTTTTTCAAAAAGAATTTTCTTAAAATGATTTTTCTTTCAAAAGATATGACCATTTGCGCCTTGAGGCATAAAAGGAAATAGATTTAAAAAAAGCCTCAAAATGCAACTCAATTTGGACTTCCTGCAATTTTAATTTTCATGGCTTAGAATGCTTTAGCAAGATGTTTTCTAGCCAAGATTTATAATAAAATCTAACTTGAATGCCAAGATTTGAGCAAAATACTTGAATAGGCTATTTTAGTTCAAATAAAAGCTTTTTGGCCAAATTTGATTTTAATATAGAATTTTGAATTTGAAAGCATGTAAAACATTTGAAAAGTATAATAGAAAACTTTCATAAAGCTTTTTACAAATTTGGGCCTTTCAAATATGAATTTTGACTTTTGACCAAAACGGTCCTTTTAAAGAATCAATAGAGAAGCGAAGTCAAATTCAATCAACACAAGAATTGAAATGAAGCACGGGGTAAGATATAGAGATTTGAATTTTGTGTATGAGTCTAAAATACCATTTTGAACCAAGATACTACGCAATATCTAGTCCAAATGAAGCAACTCACTAAGTGTGATAATATGACCATTATGAGTCAATTAGAGTTTTTCGGCGAGTTTCAAAATCAAATAACTTTTGCTAGGTTGGTCTTTTGAAAATCTTTTAAACACAAGAGTTGTTAGGAATGACCAACACTAGTTTTTCATTTTGAAATTTCTTTCAAAATCATTTTACACTTAATTCTATGAAAATTACAAGTTTAAATCCAAAGTAAGATACGAGTAACTATCTTTTGGAGTTAAAACTCATTTTCTTTGTAAAATAGATTTTCTAAGGCCAAAACCTTTTGAAAGCCTTTTGAGAACATTTGTATACACTACTACAAAAAGTGTTATATTAGACACATCATCACAGACTGTCTTTTATGAAAACCGTCTGTGATGTGTTTCGGACACATCGCAGACGGTTTGTGGTTGAAACTGTCTATGATGTCGGATCATCATAGATGGTTTTATCCACAAACCGTCTATGATGAAAATGAGAACTTCATAGACGTTTTTTGCTAGAACCGTCTATGAGGAGGTGAACATCATAGACGGTTCTATCCACATGGCCATATCACAAATGATTCTTCCCTTGAACTGTCTGTGCAGTATCACAGACTATTTTCTACAAAAAGCATCTGGGTACGTCAGACGAACCATCCATCATACACTGCTACAGAATAGGTTATCACAGATGGTTCTTAAACCACATCACAAACAGTTTTGTGAACCGTTTATATGCAAGTGTCAATGGTGACAAAAAGTCATTGCAGACGTTTTTCAACCATCTGTGAAAGAACTCATCACGGACGGTTCCAAATTAGACCTGTCTGTGCTGTGGTATCATCATAGATGGTTCTAACAAATATCCGTTTGTGATGATGGGCTTATCCCAAACGGTTGTAACTAAGAACCATTTGTGATGATGGGCTTATCCCAAACGTTTTGGAATTGGAACCGTTTGTGAAGAGTCTGAGATCAAAGACGGTTCCAATTTGAAACCATCTGTGATCTGGGCCTCTTCATAAACGGTTCCAATTTGAAACCATTGTGATCTAGGCCTCTTCACATCGGTTCTTCGTTAGAACCATCTGTGATGTTGATTTTCTATTTTTTACTAAATTTTAATTTATTGGCTAGCCTCAGGAATTGCTAGCCATGCCCTCTAAAATAAATAACAATACACACAGCATGACCAACATATTATTATGACATAAATTTAAAAAATGTACTACAATCACATGTTACACAACATACAGCGCATCCATTTCATAAATCAACTCAGATCGCATATTACAACATATGTACAACTCATCCATTTCAGAAATCAACTGACATATGTACTAACCAATTGGATTCAAAAGTAGAAATGACAAATTCACATCACAAGGTTCACAAATTAATCTTAATGTATGGTAAGTAACAAATTCACAACTCATGGTTGAGCCCTAAGTAGCGAGAGATTGGCGCCACTGACACTCTTTAAAATTCGTGATTCACTTTATAACACCCTGGTCCACTGTCATAGACTCAGATGGACCCACATGTCATAGACACATCACTAAATGCCAACGAATTGAGTGTCGCTAGACTAATTTTTCCCTAAGGAGCATATGCCCTTTGGATTTAAGACCTCACGTAGCAAGATGGCATAGAGCCGTCCTCAAATACTTCGAAGGTTAGCCTGTTCCAATGCAGATTCAGCGCATTGCCAAGCTTGTTAATGAGAAAAGTGAAGTCGCGTGTATATAAATTAATAAGTGGAGACATTTGTTGCAAGATTAACAGACTTGGATGACATTGGTCTGCTAGGAACCAAGGAGGAGTGCCATGTTGTGGCAAACATAGAATCCACATAGGTCAGTGTCCATTGGCTGCTGGTGGCACTGCCAAAACAAAATAGTTTAATTAATTCTGAAGGTATTATAATGGAGTGTGGAGGATTATTGCATACTATCGGATGCCGAAAAGTTAAAAGTATACTTTAGAGTGGCTAGGCCCTTCTTGTGTGGGCGTCCTCTCAATTTGTAGACACCGAATGATGTGTCGAGAAAATCTCTAATAGGCTTCAAATCGTGGGTGGCGCCCTTTCTGGAATCAAGATAAATTATCCGGTTCTATCTCGGTATAATTACGAGTAGAACCCAGTGATACCTACATAGGTATATCATCATGGTCACTGAACCTAACATCGAGGCGAGATATATAGTAGAAATCAATGAGTATAGCATCTGAACAAAGAACTTACCCTGGGTTGTAGGGTAAAAGTATGAATGTTTTGTTCTAATAAGCCACGGTACTTTTTCCGTGTACTTGTGGATGAATTGTTTATTTTCGTCCATAGTTTGCTTGGACATTATGTGTGGGTTAGCGAAACCCACCGGTTGTTTCCTTGTTATTGCTTCCTAGATCATGTATCTACATATACAAAATCAAGGATGATATATATATGACATACTTACATTGTCCAGCATCTTAGGAGTGAGGCGTCGAGCGCTTTGAGGTTGTACAGATCGAACAAGTCGGTGAAGCCGACCATGAAGACGCCATCTAAAGCTCGGTGTAAGAAATACTCCTCCTTGAAGGTCACGGAGATACTCGTTGCCCATTGTGCCACCGGCTTCTTGCATGTACCATTCTTGCAATCTAACGCATGCTAATGAAAGCATCTCCTTGCCATCATCTGGTATGAACGGTTGCCCCAGCTCGAATTGCCACGCCATTGGGGCAAATGGAAAGTCATGAGCTGACGTCGTACATTTTAATTTGCCCTTGTCTCCACGTGCGCTGCTACCAAGCTTCGTCTTCACAGGAGATGACTGGGACCTTACTACAGTAATGGTTAGCGTGGGACGGGACACGATAGCCGATTTGGTAGGCTCGTTCGATGTATGGCCTACGCATGATGTGGTGCCTCTGGGATTGCTTGTACCTTCGATGCTCCTAGGCTGGCGTCGAAGGAGATGTCCTTTCTTGGGCCACTACACAAGTAATGAGCTAACATATCCAAAATTAAAAGTGTAGGTAAGGAGCATTGCAGACATGTTACCTGGGTGTCATCAGGAGGAAATCTAGCTTCATCCATGTTCGTCTTAGGGGTGGACGCGTAGCTACTCCAACGGTTGGTTGGGCTGAACTGCACATGTGCTTCTTAGGCTAGCACGTTTCGTGCCTACCTCTCCTCAGTCACCCTTTGCTCCAGTCTTTCCTCGAGGCTTCGTAGCTGATCATTGAACTATGCTCTAAGCCTTTCCTCAACCCTTTCCTCAATGAGGGCTACTAGTTGTTCCTCACGCTCAGCTTTGCTTCTCTTCCTACTTCGGTACATGGTCGAGTCTTGCGGGAATCCCAATTTCTAGGGAACGAAAACACCTAGGCCTCGGTGCGACCTGGGTGCTCCTTGTTTTGCAAGGCCGTGGAGAGCATGTCTTTCTCTCTGTTCGAAGTGAAAGAGCCCTGGGAAGATTCTGTGCTCAACGATATTAGGCGTTGGGACACTTCCTCCTCAGCGGGGTTTGCAAAGGTCACACCGCCCAAAGAAGTGTGACGTGACCTCGCTCTTACCTAGTTTCGGGCACGCGGGTCCACGATCGAGGCAAATGGCAGCCCGACCTTCTTCTGGACTGCCTCGTCGTCCTCCCTCATCCATTGCACCATCTTACCAGCGTACCCAGTTGAGCCCAGTCTGTGTGGGTGTCTGTTTTTGACTAGACGGTCTTGTGAGTCGCGCTTTGAAGCATGAACTCTTCTGTCGTCTTCAACTCAACAAATTGTCCCCAAACATCTCCAGAGATGAACCCATACTTCTAGAAAAGAGTCATTTCCTTATTGACGTAATTAGCAATGAGGACGCTCTTAAAGTTCTTCCACGCCTTTCTCACCACTAGTAACATGTGCTGTCGCAATGCAGGCATGGCGTCTTGTGGAAGCTAAAATGACATGAATATTTCTGTCTCCAGGTTCTTGTGCTCCTCATCTGTTAGTGTCTTCCATGATGGATAGGTGATGGGGACCCGTTCACACCCAACGATCCCACACATGGTCCGGAAAGCTGCCGACGCCTTTGGAGGTGCGGTAGGGGCCCCATCATGCGGATCGACCGCCGTGATGGTGTATCAGCTTTGAGGCATTTTACTAAGCCCTCTTGGACCACGCCTATTTCTTTCTACGTTGGGCGCATCATCAGATCCCTTCGGCGCTGATGATTGAGGAGACGCCATCTTGTATGATGCAAGGTTAAGAGTAGGTAAGTTAAGAGAAGCAAATTTAAGAGTAGATTTTTAATGCCATCTTGATGGAAAAGATGCGAGTACAAGAGCAAGATTTTATACATTATTCCATTTAACAATATAAAAGAGAATACACAATCCAATAACAGCTAAGATGACATATATAGGATGATATCAAGCAGATTTATGTCATCCATAATATGAATCGTGCCTTTGATCACAAATAGAAGTAAAATTAAATATTGTGCTCTCAGACTTGGTGTTAGAATGAAGATTAGAATCTTCACCTCAATCACAAATGGGATAGACTAATTAATTCAATATATTAGGCCTTGAACCCTTACCACCTTATCATGCACAAGATTATTCAGTTCCCTGTTATATGCACCTAAGTACAGAACGTATTTAGGTCTATCCAACTATTAACCAAACCAGAACAATGTTCTGATCAACAAAAAACAATAGTCATAGAAATAAACAAAAATGTTTAGTTCTATTGACAATAAGGATCTAATCGAACCTGTTCATGTTCTGATCAGTAACAAAATTATTCCAGCATGCAAAGCTCAGATCAGCAGATTAATAAGCTGGCTAGACAAACTATACAGGTCCAGATCAATTTGCTAGCAATCTCACTAACCGAACAAGCACACAAATTCAAATCAGTAACAAAACTACTAATTGAATCAAGTTTCAGATTTACTAGAAAATTGAATAGCTAACCAGGTTAGTGCAGAGAAATAACACTAATGACTAGACTATGAGTAAACTAGAAAAGAAATTAATTCAAGTAATCTACCAGTTCAAGGCCTAGTTCATTTCATTAACTATCATATTCATTAAGAACCCAATGTTCTAGTCATCAGAATACCTATTATCATCATGGAGCAAGCAAGACAACAAAAAAACAGAGAGAAGAGGGAGGAGGGCACCACTGATGGAGAGGGGAGACACCACCCAACGGGATGGGAGACTCCACCGCGAGGGAGGGCGCCACTGAGGGAGGAGACCACGGTCGAGGGAGGCGCCACCGAGGGAGGAGACCACGGCCGAAGGGGGAGTGCGCCGCCTATGGGGAGGGCACAGACGAGGGGGGACGGCGTCGCTAACGGAGAGGGGCTCGCGATAGCTAGGGTTGCAATAAACTAAGTGTGCGCGGGACTTGGTGAAATGGCAAGCGTGAGATTTACTGGGTGGCGCGGGAAGACCATTCCAAACGGTTCTAGAATTGAACTGTCTGGGATAGAGTCATCCCAAACAGTTCAATCGTAGAACCGTCTGGGTAAACATGTTTATCCCAGATGGTTCTGGGATTGAATTGTGTGTGATGACTCTATCCCAGACGGTTCAATCCCAAAACCGTCTGGAATGGGCCATTGTATTATTTTTTTTGTCGTGCAAACATATATTCATGTATACACCTGCTTAATTTTAATCAATACATCTCAGTAATTAATACATGTCATTAATTAATTATAATACAAGAACACTTGGTATATATATATGAAGTCCTCATGACAACACTTGCTTATTCTTTTGTACAAAAATTAGCCCGTCACGATGATCAGCACGTGTGTAGCTAGCTTCCTTAGGTTGGTCTTTCTGGATTGTCACACCGGTACCAATAGGAGGCAACTCGTCGAACTGATTGTATTCTTCCTCATCTACCACATTCTCAATGACCTCTTCAGTTACATAACCTTCAATAATGCTACCCTCCAGTCGAGATCGAATCCGTACGTAGGGCTTGAGAATTCCCATGTACCTCTTGAATGGGTACATGCTACATAGAACATAGGCCCGCACATCTTTATCTCCCTGACAAGGTGAACAATGAGATGGACTATCGAAAAACGGCGGAGGGAAATACATCTCAAGATTACTTAGAGTCGTTACCACCTCGGCCTGTAGAGCATCAAGTCCTTCGGGATCGATGACCTTTTGAGCAATTGTGTTAAAGAAATAACACATCGTTGTGATTGTCTCTCGATCCTTGGTCGGTAAAATACTTCTAATTGCCACAGGGAGCATCTGTGTCATAAGAACATGGCAATCATAGGACTTCATGCCAGTTAAACTCAAGTCGTGCATCGAAACAAGTCTCTTCATGTTGGACGAGTAACCGGACGGAACTTTCACACCATGCAAGCACTGGCACAGTTTGGTTCTCTCAGCCATGGACAGAGTGTAACAAGCAGGATCATAGTATATTCGGCCTTTATTAGTCTCTTCGTTGCTAACTCAGGTCTGATACCCATATCGACCATGTCAAGCCGTGCATTCATACTGTCCTTTGTTTTACCCTTAATGTTCAGTAATAGACCAATCAAGCTATCACAGATATTCTTCTCTACGTGCATTACGTCGATACAGTACCGAACTTCTAGGTGCTTCCAATAAGGTAGGTCCCAAAATATTGATCTCTTCTTCTAGATGCTCTTCTCACGGGTCCTCAATTTACATCCCTTTCCTAGCGCAACATCCAACATCTTAACCATATCATGAATGTTTGTCCCACTTAAAGGCTTTGGAGCTAAAGCTTCTTCGGTGGTGCCGTTGAATTGTTTCTTCATCTTGCGGTATGGGTGATTCCTCCGAAGGAACCTACGGTGATGCTTGGACATGGTTTTGCGTGAGTGATTCAGCCAGACACTCTCGGTGTCATCCAAGCAGTGAGTACATACTTTGGCTCCTTTTGTACTCTGCTCCAACAGGTTAGCAAGGGCAGGATAATAATTTATGGTGCAGAACAACAGGTAGCGCAAAGTGAAGTACTCTTGTTTGTGAGCATCCCATACCTACACCCCAGGAGCCCACAATGTGTTGAGATCTTCCACCAATGGTGCTAGCTACACATCAATATCATTCCCAGGTTGCTTCGAGCCTTCGATAAGTATAGACATCAATATGTACTTTCGCTTCATATACAACCAAGGAGGAAGGTTGTACACACAGAGACTTATAGGCCAAGTGCTATGACGGCTGCTCATGTTACCGAAAGGATTCATTCCATCTATACTCAATCCGAACATTATATGCCTTGGATCCGCTGTGAATTCTTTAAACCTCCTATCGATGTTTCTCCACTGTGTCGAATCAGCAGGGTGCCTAATCATTCCATCGTTCTTATGCTCATCCGAGTGCCATCGAAACAATTTTGCCTCTTTTGGGTTCGTAAATAAACATTTCAAATGGGGAATTATAGGCAAATACCATGCCACCTTAGCGGGACATCCTTTCTTCACCTCCATGCCCTCATCGTCATCATCCAATCTATCTTTACGCTTGTACCTGGATGTGTCGCACACTGGACATACATGCAAGTTTGCTTACTGTTTGCGGTACATGGTAGAGTCATTTGACAGGCATGTATTCTTTGTACATCCGTTCCCAAATGACAAAGAACCTTTTTGGCTTTGTAGGTGGTTGTCGGTAACTCGTTTCCCTCTAGAAGCATATCCGCTAATAGACCTAACAGCGCTGTGAAACTCTTGTTAGACCAACTATTGTTTGCCTTTAATTTCAGCAGTTCCAACATAAATGACAACCTTGTGTATTTGGACTTGCAACCTGGGATCAAACGTTTCTCCGAGTCATCCATCAAGCCCCGGAGTTTTACATACTCCCTAGCGTCTGATCCAGATTGTCATCGAAAGTACAGTCGATATCATCCGTAGTATCATTGATTTCATTGACGATATCCAGAGTATCGTCGACTTCATCCACGATGGTAGTACTATTTGGTCCCTGTGTAATCTGCACTTCATCGTGACTGGTCCAACATGTATACCCCCATTTGAAACCTCGTAGAATTGAGTGTGTTTCAATCTGCGTTGGGTTTCAAAATATCCGGAGATTCTCACAGTCAATGCATAGACAAGGCATAAATTCCACCCCCTTGTTGGACATATCTTCCTCTGCAGCTCTTCTAAAAGCAAAGACACCATTAATGTACTCAGCGTTCGCACGGTTCTTAGCGTACATCCAGTTTCGGTCCATCTACGCTACATATGTAACAATAGGTGTTAAACGATGAATTTAGATCAAAAAGTACAAATGGATCTGCACAGGGTATAGCAAATGTATCTACTTTACATCACATAGAACAAATTAACCAGCTTTATTTCGCTCTTCACGAAGATAGATATTAAATATAATACAAATTTGGACCAATTCAGATTAGAAACAATTACTAACTTTGGATAACCAAGAGCAAAAGGATCTACAATTAAATATCCAAATCTAGGGTCTCTTTCATCAGAACACCTTTCAATCACAGCCACCTCAGAAATATCGAGGAAAACCTAAAAATACAGAGGCGGTCGAGGCTCTCTGTTTTTTATAGGTAAGAGATATCATTGCAGACGGTTTGTAGATAAAACCGTTTGGGATGTGATGACATCGTCAGACAGTTTGTATATTATCATTTTCATCAATATGCTTCCAATCTATTTATTGTATTTCAATTCAAGTTATTGATTTCTGCAAATGATACGATTATCCTTTGTCAAGCCTTGCATGAATATTTGCATCCTTTCCCTATGGCTTGCTAAGTAATCTTTGTACTTACAACTTTATGCTTTTGTTGATCAATTGCTGAGGAAGGACCATAAATAATAAATATCGTGATGAATATTATGAAGGCAACGTGGACTAGGAAGGCATTCTCCAAACAATTGCTTGTGGCATGTCGTATGGCCCAAGTTATTTCTTTTCCACTGCAACAGTTTATTTATTTCTTAAGCCCTTATGGCATAGTTGTAAAAACTTTGACCATAAGGTCATTTGCTATATTTAATAATAATTTACTTCTTTCTTAGTTATTTCGTTGTATGGAATGATATTTCATTTATGTTTCCACTTTGTGCACTACCATGATCGTGGATTAGTGCAGTATACACAGAGGGTTTCGTATTTGCAAATCCAGGTCTCGACAATCTCCATTCTATCTACAGATATTGAGGTGGTGGAGGAAGATAGATGGCAATGAGAGTCAAATCATACATGAAACACAAATCCAAGAACTACAAAACAACAAAAAAAATTAGACTAATGTACATCACAACCATTACTTCCATTCAAGAACCCAAAAACATCAAAAGAGTACAAACTAAAGTACCAATGTTTCAAAAAACAAATTCGATCCAACAATCCAGTTGCAACTAGTTCTACGGTCAATTGGGATTTCCAAGAAACGGAAGTGATTTCGAGAAAAGAGGTGCTATCACCATCCAGATCTAGCTACAGCTTGGAGAAAGGAGGCATTATGAGATCCAGCAGCAACTGTAGCATGTCCTTGTAGATCAAGGTGGTGCCAGTGGATGGCCTCAAGCTTGTAGAATCACTCTACCAGCTTCGCCTCCTCCAATCCCACCCTAGAAACCCAAGTTATGCCGGACGATGAATAGGGAGGGTATTCTGAGCAAACCAGGGAGAGAATCTAACAACACAATGGATCAAACAAGCAATGAAAGAGATTAGAAAAGATGAGCTATGCAACTCTCACCTGCCTTCGATCTACCTCGATGTTGCCGATGTGAATTGCGCTACATGCTACGACTGAGGGGGACGCTGGGGGGATGCCAAGGGGGACAGGGCGATGTCGGGGTGGACGCTGGGGCTAGGGATGCTGAGGGGGACAACGCTTGTAGGGCTAGTCTAGGGTTTGGGACATCGAGGCGCATGAGGAAACATATAGTAGTGGATCCATACACTCCACTAGATGGAGAAAGGGAGGAACATGGGATTCGTACCAATGGAGTAGGTTGAGGCAGGGAGTGACGCTATCATGACAAAGAGGCTACCGTGAGGGGAGGAGGTGGGCGACACTATCGCGAAGGGGAGGGGGCCTACCATGAGGGGGACGCAGAGACTACCACCATGGGGGCAGGAGGCTGGCTGCGAGGGGAGGGGAATTGCATTGGGAAGTGCTGGGAGAAGTATTCTGTGCTGGCTCGACCAATTGGTGTGCTTTTACTTAGCGTTATCATAGACGGTTCAAGGATTGAACTGCCTATGATACAACAATGTACACATTACAGGCAGTTTTTAATTAAAATTATCTGTGATATGCATTTATATCACATACAATTTTATCTAAAAACTACCTATGATGTCTATAATCATCATCGCAGATAGTTTTTGGCTAAAACCGTTTATAATGGAAGCTCATCACAAATGATTTTTTTAAAACCATCTGTCATTATATTTAAGCACTACGATAGAACAGTACATCCTTACTTATCACTGCCGATTGGGCTAAAGCCGGCAGCGATAACACATCATTGCCAGTTCAAAAGTGCGGCTAGGGGGAGATACGTATCACTGCCAGTTCATGAAAAAAGATGGAAGTGATAACCAGATATCACTGTCGATTTATATCAAAAACTGGTAGTGATGTCTCACTACCGGTTCTGTTGCCAATCAGTAATGATATCAGAATTTTCACTGCAGGCTTTAGTCCAGAACCAATAGTGATAAGTATTTTCCCACATCATAAGTACTTTCCAGCACAATTCGACCTTATCACTGCCGGTTTTGTGCAGAACCAGCAGTGATAAGTTTCTTTATATAGGTGTTCTCCTTTCCGTTCGAGAGAACAGAGAGGAGCTCTGATCATTTTCTATGCTAAAGAGAGAGAGCTCTGATCGGTCGCCATGATTTTGATGACACGCTACTGAAAAATTGTACCAAAATTTATCTTGTATTTCTTCTCTAAGGTTTGTAGCTTGATCTACATTATATTTGTATTTAGATTACTTTATAGATTGCTCTAAATTTTGATAATTAATGATTGTCTAGTATGAACATTTGAGGTCAGTCAAGCTCAAATTAAGATCTTGCTAATTTAGTGAATAAATTATAATTTTTATTCATTTAAGTGATTTAGTTGATTTTTAAATAATAAAAATTTCTATATGGACCATTATATGTAATTATTATTATTTTAAATAATAAAAATTGTTATATGGAATTTTAAATATTTATAATTGCTAGATGAATTTTAAATAGTGAAAATTGCTAGATGAATATTTAAATAATGAAAAGCGGTAGATGGATTTTGCAATAATGAAAATTGCAAGATATATGTTTAAATCCAATTATTTACAAATATATCCTTATATTTAATTATATGCTTATATGATGTATATTAATTTAATTTAATTTAATAGCACTACATAACAAATGAAATGAATATATCTTCTAAATAATAAAAAATGCTACATGGATATTAAATAATGAAAAACGTTTGATGTATTTTAATATAGTCAAAATTGCTAGATGGATTTTTAAATCTAATCATTTACAATTATATTGTTATTTGCAATTATATGTTTATAATTGTTTATTGATTTAATTAATTAGCATTGCATGATTAATGTAAAGAATAAATTATTTTGTGATTGTTTATTGATTTACTGAAATTTAGTTCGATATAATTAATTGTAGATGGACCGAAGGTGGATATATGACACGGACCATCACGGCCTAGAGTTCTTTAATGGTGTGACTTGTTTTTTGAATGCGACTGCGGCGCACAAGTCGAAGAAACTGGCGGACTATATACGTTGTCCAAGCGTTGATTGCAAAAATGAGAAACTATTTTCTATGATAGAGTCGATACGTCCACACTTGCTTCGAAAGGGTTTCAAGGCTGGCTATACTTGTTGGACCGAGCATGGTGAAGATGAGATTGTACAAGAAGGGCAACGCATTGACGAAGATGATAGAGACAATGATATGACGGCGGTCGAAGATACGTTCGTTGATAGGCATGAAGATGATCTAGATCAAATGTTGCGTGAGGGGGAGGGGGATTTTACGAGTGAAAGAGAGTTTCAAAAGTTCCAGCGTATGGTACAGGACTTTACAACGCCATTGTACCGGGGCTGCAAGGAGGAGCACAAAAGGGTGCATACTATGCTTTCACGACTGCAGTTGAAGGCAAGCAATGGTTGGTCCAATAAGAGCTTTACTAAGCTATTATGTCTCTTGGGGGACTTGCTTCCAGAGATAACATGTTGCCTGCAACTACGTACCAGACCAAGCAGGTTGTTAGCCCATTAGGACTGGAAGTACAAAGAATACACGCATGTCCAAACGATTGCATATTGTATCGCAATGAGTTTGCAGACTTCGATGTCTGTGTTGTTTGCAAAGCAAAGTGGTATAAGGGAAACGATAATGTTGGGGTGATGCATAAGAAGAATAGATCCCCCGTAAGGTCGTGTGGTATTTCCCTATAATCATCCGTCTAAAGCGATTGATTGTGAACAAAAGGCATGCCCAATTGCTACGATGGCACGCTGAAGAGTATAAGAAGGATGAAATACTTAGATACCTTGCTAATTCTGTGAATGGAGGAACATCGACAGAAAATATAAAAAGCACTTTGCATATGATGTGAGGAATATAAGGTTTGGGTTGAGTATGGATGGGATGAATCATTTCGGCAACATGAGTAGACGTCATAGCACTTGGCCTATGACTTTATGTATCTAACAACCTTCCTCCTTGACTTTGTATGAAGCGAAAGTACATTATGATGCCACTATTAATCCAAGGGCCCAAGCAACCTGGCAACAATATTGATGTGTACCTCAAACCATTGGTTGAAGATCTTCTAATATTGTGGAACAATGGTGTATGGGTATAGGATGAGTATAAAAGAGAGAACTTTATCCTACGTGCATTGTTGTTCGTAACCATCAATGATTACCCTGCTCTTGATAACTTGTCAGGCCAGACGACAAAAGGCTGCAACGGATGCGTCTAGTGCTTGGATGATACAGCTAGCCGGTGGCTAAAGAGCTGCCAAAAAATGGCTTACATGCGGCATCATAGTTTCCTTCGCAAGGATCACCCATATTACAATAATAAGAGAACTTTTGACGGGACAAAAGAGACTACCTTAGCTATGAAGAATCACACTAGGAAATAGATAATTGGGGCCATAAAAGATCTTACAATTATTCATAGAAAGGGAGCCAGCACTACAGCTATCCCAAGTTCTCGAGATAAGGATCCTTTGTGAAAAAAGAGATCAGTATTTTAGGTCTTTCCTTATTGGTAGCACTTGTAAGTTTGACACACAATCGACATCATGCACATAGAGAAGAACGTGTGTGACAGCTTGCTTGGTATCTTACTGGACATACTTGGCAAAACGAAAGATACACTACAAGCACAGATGGACCTTGAAGATATAAAACTCAGGAAGAAGCCGCATCACGAAGAAATGGATACAAGAAAAAAGTACCTTCCTGTAACCTGCTACACTCTAAGCAAGAAAGAAAAAATTAGCGTGTGCAAATGTTTGCACAAAGTCAAAGTTCCGTCTAGTTACTCTGCTAACATAAAAAGACTAGTCTCAATGAAAGACTTAAAATTAATTGGTATGAAGTCTCATGATTGCCACGTGATGATGACACAGATGCTTTCAATTGCAATTAGGGGTGTTCTGGCAGAGAAAGTTCAAGACCCAATTGTAAAGTTGTGTTCAATCTTCAACACGATTTCACAAAAGGCCATCGATCCGTTAAAACTAGATAAGCTGTAGGAAGACGTGGTCCATACTCTGTAAAGGCTTGAGATATGTTTCCCTCTATCTTTTTTTGATATTATGGTCAATCTCATTGTTCACATTGTGAAAGAGATACAGATTCTTGGTCCTGTGTTTCTACATCAAATGTACCCTTTCGAGAGGTTCACGGGGGTTATAAAGAAATATGTTTGTAACCAACATCGACTGGAAGGCTGCATTGCTGATGGTTGGGGAACTGAGGAGGTCATTGAGTTCTGCGTCTATTATATGGATCTCAAACCGATTGGTGTGCCTGTATCTCGACATGAGGGGAGCTATAGGGGGAAGGGACACTAGGTGAGAAATCAATCCATACTAGCAATCTAGCTTCATTTACACAAGCACATTTCATAGTTTTGGGATAATCAGTTGTGGTGGCCCTGCATGTCAGCATGCACAAGGACATGCTATCCAGAACAAATCAAGGGAGGTCAGTGGTTTGGATCGCGAGATAACATAGAGATAACTTCAGCGATTGGTTGTGTACATACATGATGCATACAAAGACAGACTGTGCTCAGTTGAAAGTGTTTGCTTAGGGACTGTCAACTACAATTCAGACATTCCAAGGATACGATATAAATAGTTTTACATTTTATACAAGAGCACAAGATAAAAAAAGCACTAACCAAAACATCAGTATCTGTATAGATGCCTATGACAGCAATGGAAATAGGCAAACCTACTACAGATTCATAGAAGAGATTTGGGAGCTTGACTATAGACCTTTAAAGGTCCCTCTCATTTGGTGCCAATGGATCAGACTTCCAAGGGGTGTGAACATCGACAAGTATGGTATCAGTACCGTAGACCTCAAACTCGTTGTATATAGAGAAGAACCATTCGTACTTGCTAATTTTGTTACACAAATATTCTTTGTAACTAACCCGGCTAAGAAGGAGCACCACGTGGTTATTCATGGAAAAAGAAGGATTGTCGGAGTTGAGAATGTTGTCAACGAGGAAGAGTACAACTAATTCGATGAGCTTCCCCCTTTCGGAGAGGACATTGACCTAAGTCTCATGGAAGAGAGTGAGGAAGCTACTTACATATGCAGGTCCAACCATAGCTTAATTGTACTAATTAAATATATGCTTTCTCATATGTAACAATTAATGTATTATATGGAGTAATGGAAATTGAGGTTATGCTCGAGACTAGTACTCTCTATTCTTTGGCAGCTCAAAGAAAAGCATGATCCAAGATTTGAGTGCAAATCTTTAACTGCATTTGAATTTGTGTGAATTTGACTGCATTTGTGTGAATTTTTGAGGCATTATTTGATTTTTGAAATATTAAAACTATTAAAACAGGGAGCAATCTAGATTTTTATAATTTTAGGACTTGATCAAAATCTAGAGAAATATTTAAATAAAATATTAGATGTCATGTAGTATGCCTCCAAAAAATTTCAAAAAATGTGGATCAAATTAGATAGGATTTCAAAAATCCTAAAGCACTCAGCCTTTAAGATGAAATAAATTGAATTTTTACTTAATTGGCTGGAGACCAGCTTACCACTGCCGATTGCTCATAAAACTGGCAGTGATATGACTTATTACTACTGGTTGCTAGTCTAAACCTGCAGTGATAAGTACTATCACTGTCGAGTGGAGATCCACCCGGCAAGGATATTCTAGTATTACTGCTGGTTTGTGGAGTGGGCCAGCAGTGATAAGTACTATTACTGCCGACTCTATTTCTAGCTCAGCAGTGATATATAATCACTTCCGGTTGTTGTTGTGAGCCGACAATGATAGTCCACCCCTATAAATTCAACCCCCACCCCCTTCTCTTACTTACACTCTAACCTAGCGTTGTTGCCTCTCCGCCACCACATCCTCACGTACGTTAGCGCCGTCGCCTCGGACCTTCGCACCGTTGCCTCGACCTCCCGCCACCTTCTCGCGTACCTCCGTGCCGTTGCCTCGCCTCAGACTTCCTCGCCGTTGCCTCGGGCTCGGATTTCCCCGCCATCGCCTCACCTCGAACTTCCCGTGCCATCTCCCCGTCGTCACCGTTGCCTCGAACCTCACCGCCGTCACCTCGACCTCCCCGCCATCTCCCCACCGTCACCTCAACCTCCCTGCCGTGGTATAGCTCTTGCTGATTTGCAACTAACCAGAGACCAGCAAGTGGAAATAGTGGAAAGGCTTCAGATGAAGCTCCTCATGTTGTGTTCATGTTGTGAATTTGAATAGTGTCATATGTTGGGGAAGTGCTCATGTGAAAAGAGCATTGTATGCCGCATTTTGTAACTATCAAAATCGGCCATTTGGTTAAATAAATTTACTTTTCCATGCCTACATATTTGACTATACTACTGTAGCACTTCCTATATTCCACTTCAGAATGGAATTGTGAGTAGAACCTAGGGTTCTGTTGATTACAGCTACTAACATAAAGAACATACATAAGAATTTTCTTGGCCTAGATTCTAGTATTCCTAATTTAAATTTGGCTGTCGACTAATGGGAAAGGCATGAGCATTAAAAAAGATAATGTAAAATAAATCCAGCTGGCCAACAGCCAAACAAAAAATCTGACAACAAGCCGAAAGAATGCAGAAATTACAGGATATTGTTCTAAGAGCTAAACAGTTTATTAATACATCTAGCACCTGCCTTTCTCCATAAGTCACACTCTTCTTTCATTTCTTTCACAATCAAGGCCGTATCTTTGAAAGAGTTCCTGAAAACTCTTTAATTGCCTTCTAACCAAATATTCTGATAATGAGAATGATGAGTGCATCAAAATTTATTTTTGAGCTGTTTACTGTCCAATTATTTAGTAGCTATGTGTCTGTGTGTTTTGAAACAGTGTTCTTAACTAAGCTTGTTTTGTATTGAAATTTTGTCCACTTTGTTCTGCTATTTGAAGGTCCTTTTCCATGGATTACAGGCTCATTTGGTAAGTAGTAGGAGGATGCCTCATAAAGCGCTACAAATGTGATAATGTGTAGTAGAGATACTAGCATGCTTGGCCATCTTCAGGAGGATGTTGTTTTGTCTATAATTTATGGATCCCCACATTCCACTGTTGTGGATAATATGCCACTTGATTCTGTTAATTTGACATTTTTATCTTCTAGTATTTTTGTTGCGTGCGCAGCTACGAAGGTTGTATTGGTGTGCAATGCGTCGGGTTGGAAGCCTCGATCGACGCTTGGGCGGCGCCGTCGAGAATTAGTCGCACGGCAGTACCGTGCGAGAGAAGAACGAGAGAAAAGATGCAACAAAAGTATTCTGCTACTTGATTTTTATTACTTCATAGGCGGCTTATTATATAGCCGGTGCTAACCATAGCAACCCTATTCGGATGCAAATACAAATCCAACTTCTATTCGGATGCTAATACAAACCCAACTCAAACTCTGTAATCTGGAAAGTAATACAAACTAACTCATTAACCGTCAACTTGTCTGGTACGACCATGACGTGTGAAGTGGTGGCCGAACCTGACATCTCCCCCTCCTCGACAAACAACTCGTCCGCGAGATGGAAATCAGGATACAATTGCTGAAACTGGTGGACATGCTCCCATGTTGCTTGCGCAGTCGGCGAATCCTTCCATTGGATTAACACTTGGCGGAGACCACGCACCACACGACCACGCAAGGCTTGATCAGGAACTTGAAGAGCACGGCCATGCGCCATAGGAGGTAGTGGCGTCAGTTCTTGACGAGGGGTCCCATGAAACTTCTTAAGAAGGCCCACATGAAATACGTCATGGATGCGAGCTCCCGGCGGAAGACGAAGACGATAAGCTACTGTCCCAATACACGCGACGATCTGGTATGGCCCGTAGAAACGGGGGCTGAGCTTGCCTGCCGACACACGTGGTAGAGATGCGGCCGGCCGAGAAATACGAAGCCAGACCCAATCGTCAACCGCAAACTGCACCTCACGGTGGTGTTGGTTGTAGTAAGCAGTTGCGGATGCCTGAGCTTGGAGAAGTCGATCCCTCACTTCCGATAAAAATTCATCTCTGGCCAGCATTTGTGTCTCCACGGCTGGTGATCGTGCCTCGCCCTTAACGTAGGAATGGAGTGAAGGTGGATCATGGCCGTAAACCACTGAAAACGGTGTTGTTTTCAACGAGGATTGATAAGAAGTGTTATAACAATACTCTGCCCATGGTAGCCAACGGATCCATTGTTTCTGTCGGTCACCCGTGAAGCATAGCAGGTACATGGCGATGATTTTATTGGTAACCTCGGACTGGCCATTGGATTGAGGATGATAGGCCGAGCTCATGTTGAGTTGAACGCCGCTAACTGAAATAGCTCCTGCCAAAAGATGCTAGTAAATACCACATCCCGATCGGTGACGATGGACGAAGGTATACCATGTAGTTTCATAATGTTGTCGAAGAAAACTCGGCTCACAGATGCCGCCGTGTAAGGATGAGACAAAGGGATGAAGTGAGCGGCCTTTGAGAAACGGTCAACCACTGTTAGGATGACTGTTTTGCCGCCTGATTTAGGGAGCCCTTCAATGAAATCCATAGCAATGTCAGCCCAGACCGACTGTGGTACCTCGAGGGGTTGCAATAAACCGCCGGATGGAGATGGTCAGTTTTGTTATGCTGGCAGACGGAACAATCGCGGATGAAGTCTTGTATAAGCCGTCGAATTCCCGGAATGTGAAAATCAAATCTCACTCGAGTAAGGGTCTTTTGTACTCCCTCATGGCCGACCTGATGACAGCCAGCCAGAATCGTGGTGACAAAATGAGAATCGGTGGCACAAAAATACGATCCTTGTACAGAATGAGTCCATCACGGACTGACCAAGGTGTAGTGAGACGGCCTTCCTATATATCGGTGAGTATAGATGTCCAAACTGTCTCTAATGGTAAAGCCTGGCGAAGATCATCAAACAGGGATAGAGATGGCACTGTCAAGGCCTGCAGGGATGCATCAGAAAGTTCGCCGTCCCTACGGGATAAGGCATCGACCACTGTATTTAGACGACCTGGCCGGAATTCCACAGCAAAATCAAAGCCTACCAATTTACTCACCCATTGATGCTGAGGTATGGTAGTCAAACGCTGATCCAAAAGTAACTTGAGGTTGTAGTGGTCAGTACGGATGAGGAAAGGGCGGCCCCATACGTAAGGTTGCCAGTGTCTCACTGCTTGCACTAAGCCGATCAACTCCCGTTCGTAAGCTGCGAGCTTGATATGGCGTGCTGCAATCGGCCGGCTGTAAAAGGCAATCGGCCCGGCACCTTGATGGAGAACAGCGCCAAAACCAGACCCAGACGCGTCACATTCGATGATGAAGGAGAGGTTGAAGTCGGGAAGCTGTAACACCGGTGCTGTGCTAATGGCTGTTTTGAGAGCCTGAAAGGCATGGCCGGCTTCTTCATTCCAGACAAAAGATTCCTTGCGGAGAAGCTTGGTAAGAGGAGCGGCGATGGCACCAAAATTGACGATAAAACGTCGGTAATATCCAACCAACCCCAAGAAAGCGCGAACAGCCCGAACTGAATTCGAAGTCGGCCAGTCGGCCACCGCGGCCACCTTCTGTTTGTCCATAGCAACTCTTGCGGCAGAAATAACATGGCCAAGATACTCCACCGACGATGTACCAAAAGAGCATTTGGAGCGCTTGAGAAACAAACTATGCTGGCGAAGTGCTTGCAGGACCAGGCGAATATGACATAGATGCTTTGCCCAAGAGGTGCTGTAGATAAGAATATCGTCGAAGAAAACCAGCACAAAACGGCGGAGGAAAGGGCCAAGAACATCGTTCATCAATGCTTGAAATGTGGCCGGCGCGTTGGAAAGGCCAAAAGGTAACACCAAGAATTCAAAATGGCCGTGGTGCGTACGAAATGCTGTCTTGTGTATGTCATCGGGGTGCATGCGTACCTGATGGTATCTAGAGCGAGATCCATCTTTGTGAAGAAGCGGGCTCCTTTGAGTTCATCCAATAATTCCTCGACCACGGGAATCGGAAATTTATCCTTAATGGTCTTATCATTTAAGGCACGATAATCGATGCAAAAACGCCACGTGTTATCCTTCTTTTTAACCAATAACACCGGTGACGAGAAAGCCGATGTACTGACGCGAATGATGCCCTGGCGCAGCATCTTGGTACATTGCACCTCCAATTCATCTTTCTGTAGTTGAGGATACCGATATGGCCGAACGGCCACTGCATCCGTGCCCGCAAGGAGATGAATACGATGGTCATATGCTCGTGAGGGTGGCAGTCCTGCTGGTTGTTCGAACACCTCCTTATACTGTTGCAATAATGCCTCGAGGAGATTGGTTGTGTCGGTAGCCCATGCAGACATAGTGGTAGGTCGATTTGTGGTGCCTTGTAAGGT
This sequence comes from Guadua angustifolia, assembly GCA_036346375.1. Classification (NCBI taxonomy): domain Eukaryota; kingdom Viridiplantae; phylum Streptophyta; class Magnoliopsida; order Poales; family Poaceae; genus Guadua; species Guadua angustifolia. The sequence continues at coordinate 33,690,830 of CM070510.1, read as the reverse complement.
AACTTGATGATCGCCGTGCCAAAATGTCATGGTCAGGTGCTGAAAATCCCAAGTAATGGGGCCCAAAGTCAGGAGCCATTGGATACCGAGCACGAGGTCAACACCTGGAATCGGCAAGGCAAAACAATCCAGGAGAAAATGAGTGGAGCCAATCTGTATGGGCACACGGCGACAAACACCACTGCTCTGAAGACGTTCCCCATTGGCCACTGTGACTCGAAGCAAATTAGAGGCTGGTTCCACAGCAATGCCATCACGAGTCACAATTTCTTCGGCGATAAAATTATGTGTGGATCCAGAGTCGACCAATGCCATCAGCTGCCGATTACCAATGCGTACTGGCAGTCTCATGGTGCGATGGGCTTCGATCCCAGTGAGAGCCAACAGAGAGATGGATAATGGGGCGGAATCATCATCATCTTGGCTGTCGGGATCCGGCACCACCTCCAGTCGGAACAGCTGGTTGCAAACGTGGCCCGGTGCGTACTTGTCATCACAGTTATAACAGAGGCCTTTGAGGCGACGCTCTTCCATCTGTGCGCGTGTTAACTTGTGAATGAAACGACCCCCTGTTGATACTGGCTCACCTTCCTTGCTGGCCGCAGGAAAAGATCCCCCTGAGCTAGTAGCCGAAGAAACGCCCGTCCTGACGCCACTGGCCTTCGACGTTGTCTTCAGTGTCGGGCGTGTCTCACCGAAATCCAGGAGTCGCTCGTGAGCGCGAGCCAAACTCATGGCCATTGCCAAGGTCTGCGGGGCTGTCAAACCCACAGCGATGGCAATCTTCTCCTTCAATCCAGCCACGAACATATCAATCTTCTGATCTTGACGCAAATTGGCGCGTGGCAGTAAAGATTCAAATTCTTTCTGATATTGTGCCACCGTGCTGGTTTGCTGTAGTTGTTTGAGCTCCAATAAGTGATTGCGGCGGGTCGGAGGGCCGAAGCGTAAGTTGAGGCACTCCTTGAACTGCGTCCAGGTTGGTTCGCCCGACTCTTCTTCCTGAAGAACATACCACTGCTGCGCTTCGTCTCGGAGATGGTATGCTGCCATGCGAACCTTCTCCTGTTCGGTGTGTACTGGCCTTTGAATAATAGCTCGCAAGTATTAAGCCAGTAGATGGGGTCATCGCCTCCTTCATAGATGGGAAATTCCCAATGGTGAGGTTTCGGGGGCCGTCCTTCCGGAAGCGCGGCACCGCGCCTAGCGTTGCCATTGTCGACGATGCGGCCTCCGCCACCGAGACCGCCACCGCTGCCGGGGCATGGAATTGGAAAGCCACATGGGTTTGCTGACGCGCAACTAGTCTCCCGCAGCGGTGGTGCGACGTAGGCGGCCTCCATCGGAGTTTTGTTGGCCGGGTTTTTTTCCATCGTGTCGTCCCCTCTTGCCGCTGCGATGAAGTCATCAAATTTGGTAATGCGAGAGTCATGCCGATCCAGTCTCGTATTCACCGTGGCTATGAGTGCTGAGTGACTATCCTGCACCATTGATATGTCTTCGAGTTTGTTGAGGACGCTCTGAAGCATCGCCTTGATCGTGTGGTCCTCAGGATGATCATCGTCGCCGTTGGTCATGACGCCAGCAGCGAGTGTCTATGATACCAAGTTGTTGCGTGCGCAGCTACGAAGGTTGTATTGGTGTGCAATGCATCGGGTTGGAAGCCTCGATCGATGCTTGGGCGGCGCCGTCGAGAATTAGTCGCACGGCAGTACCGTGCGAGAGAAGAACGAGAGAAAAGATGCAACAAAAGTATTCTACTGCTTGATTTTTATTACTTCATAGGCGGCTTATTATATAGCCGATGCTAACCATATCAATCCTATTCGAATGCAAATACAAATCCAACTTCTATTCGGATGCTAATACAAACCCAACTCAAACTTTGTAATCTGGAAAGTAATACAAACTAACTCATTAATCGTCAACTTGTCTGGTACGACCACGACGTGTGAATTGGTGGCCGAACCTGACAATTTTTTGACCCGAAAACAATCGGAGAGTCTCTGACTGTGATAGATTATATATTATATAGAATTATAGAAGTTACAGAGTTAACACTGATACCCCTGAGATTGCACATCCTTGAAAGAGGAAAATTACTACTCATTAAGCCAGGAAGTCACATTCGTTGCCGAACGGCTTTGTGCTCTATGCAAATGAAGTGAGATCTCCTGAACAAAGTTCTGCTTCTAGATTTGAACCACCGGATTGAGGTTGTCAAAAACCTTTCTATTCTGTAGCTTCCAAATATGCCATGAAGCAATGATGAAGATCTCCATAAAGAACTACGATCCAAAGCTGTGCCACGTTTGTTGTAACATATCCATAGTGTTGTTAGTAGAATACCACTGTAATCCATTCTCCTGCCAGCAAGGTTTAGCGAATTGGCATAGAAAGAAGAGGGGCCTCATTGACTCTTCTTCTGTGTGATGGCATTAATGGGAAAGACATGAATGACTTCCAATTAACTCACGGATTTACAAGTGCGAACAACCACCCGGCGTTGCAGAGCACCCGGCCAACAAGCAACCTCCATGAGCGACACCAGTTGGCCAAATATGAGGTGGAAACGTTGTTGTCGTGTAAACTCCGTAGAAATAGGTGCATAATTTTACAAAAATTATGTGGAAAATTGCTATAAAATTTCAGAATCAATCTTGTTTGCAAGATATGGAAATAGGCACTTTGCATGGCTGGTCCCTGACATGGCTTTCATTTTGGTGTTAATGAGAAATATAACGCATATATTTATAATAGAGAGCACAAGGAAGGTATATCTATCTTATACCACTTGTATAGTTGTATTTCAATCGCCACTTAGCCTGGCTCTTTGGATTGGACGAAAAACAAAGGAATTTTTGAGGAATTCAGGCATCAGGTTGAAAGGAAAGGCTACGAGATTTCCTTTGAAATTCCTTCATTAAACTAAAAAAGAGAAATTGATAGAAAATCCCACATTATTCAAAAAAAATGAGAAAATCTTGGTCGCCCAATCTCCTTAATTATTTTCATTCACAGCTTAGATCTATTTATCTATTCATAAGAGATATATGGTAAATCAGAGAAGTACCATGCGTTAAGGATTATATCTATCTTTCAAATATGTTAATTAATTTAATATCTTTGAATTGATAAGTTTAGCATCACGAGTAGAAGAATAGTATAGCCAACAATGCAGCTATACTTAGGCTCATATGCTTTTACGTCTATGTTTATTCGTTACGTCTATCTTCATTTGCTCGTTACGTTTTTCTTGTTACCATTGTATGTGTATAAGTGTTAATTTGAAATTTCTGATAAAATTTCTAGGAATGGCCTTGATTAGGACAACTGCCAAAGGAGTTAGACCCTTAAATATAGATGAAGGAGGAACGGGTAGCCCAAACCATAGCCCAACATACTACCTAAACTTACAGGATATTAACATGGAGCAACCTAGCTCTGCTGCCATGGACCAACTTGACTTCACTAACATAGGCAAGGTAAAGTAATAGTAGATTGTGATTCCCAAAATATTGAAGGGTCAGATGACTAATAAGAAGATCAAATTGCAAGCTCAGACTTCTGATGAACAGAGGTGGCGTGCAGGTTGTGGCCCGCGTAAGATGCCTAAGGGACTTTATAATATAGTAGAGCTCTCGGTAGTGGGGGAACTTGCTATTCCCAAGTCATCATTGGGGCCATATAAGACAGCATGTGGCGTTCTTGCTAGGGATTATGTGCCCATAAGCTATAGATCATGGACTGGCCGCCGAAGTGACCTGTGGGTGGTTCCCAACAATTCGAAGGACTCGCTGTGGGACAAGGTAAAAGAAGTATTCCAGTTCCCTAAGGGCCGAGTTGGCTGCAAAGAAACGTGCACTATGCATGATGTGCACAACGTGGAAGAATTGGAAGACAACACCGAATAAGAACTATGTGAAGAAGAATGAAACGCAACAACACTGAATAAGAACTATGTGAAGAAGAATGAAACACCAAATTTTGACATGTACCCAAAGTTAAGGGAGTTTTGGGAGGACTTTGTGGCGTACAAGAATTCTGAAGAAGCCCATATAGTGAGTCAAAAGAACAAGGCTAATGTGGATAACAATATGTACCGTCACACACTAAGCACAGGTGGGTACGTGAAGAAAATACCAGCATAGGATAGATGTGAAGAAGAACTAAACTGTAGGGGCGTCATTCCTGCGACAGCTGAGTTGAGCGAACAATCGAAGCACTGGTTGCTTGGGAGGGGGTTCTATCTCGGATGACAGTAGTTTATGCTTTAGAAGCGATAGAGTCTAGGAAGTGTTGCGCAAAATCATAGATGCTCTTGTGCAGTCTTCCCAAGGCTTTTTTAGGCCACGAAGGGAGAATGATGAGCTAACTATAGCCCTAGGTAACAAGGAGCACCCTGGTCCCACCTAAGGAGTTGGTTTGGTGCTGTGGAAAGAACGCTTCCCTGTTGATACATTGTTGTATAGGTGTCCGAAGAGAATAAGAGAAGATCAACTGGTCCGTCAAATAAAAGATGCTGTGGCGAGAGCATTAGAGGAACAAAGAGCGGAGCTGGATAAGGTTGTGAAGCAAGCAGTACAGAAAGCTGTCAGTTCACGACCGCCACCCGATGATAGCACTTGGATCTTCAGTCCCGGTGCTCGTAAGAGCAGCTACGTGTCCATAGGGATTCCCAAAGAGCATGGACTCCATTGTGGATGACATCACATAACCAACACCATGTAAGCTGCATTTGTTCGCACATGGCATTACCATCAAGGTGGTTGATGGCAAGGCTTGGCCATGTGGCTCCTCGCATGTTCTGCACTGCCGCCCGATACCATTGGGATTCGCTAGGGTTGAAGTGGACAATGTAGTCCGTCAATACTATAAAATGGAGGTAGAGATCCCTAGCGAGGACTGAAAAAACAAACTTGAAAAAAACGTATATGGCTTCATCGCGTGGCGCAAGAACTTGATTATGTTTGAGCATATCCTGTGCACACAAATATTTGGTGAAAAAGAACTTGATTATGTTTGGCTTACCCCATCTACATATAAAATTTCATAATCAAATTCATCCTATACTAGAAGTTACAAAAAAACAAACTTGATCATGAGCAGATGATGAGGATGACAAAAACGATGATGATGTTGATCAGCCACACTCTCCACACAAAGATTTCCCACCCTTGTCACCACCACACAGAAAAAATCCAACACCTCCGCTGGCACCACCTAAGAAAAGTTCAACTCCTCCGCCGGCACCACCAAGGAAAAGTCCAACTCCTCCGTCGGCATCTAAAAGGAATCGAACACCAGCACTATCTCAGAAGTTGGCACCGTCATCTAGTAAATCTCAGTTATCTGTGAAGTTAGGACAACCTCAAAAGAAATTACCCGCTGAGATGACAGAAGAAAAGGTGCCATCACTTAAGACGACTAAAGTTGATGCTAATGCACTGAAGTTTTTCTTGAGTATGGGAAAAGTAAAAAAGACGGGGCAGGATTCTGAACCTTGCAAAATGTCAGACTACGAGCGCATCTCCAGAAAGCAATACTTGAAAGAGGCTAGTGCCGTCGCATTGAGGTTGGAAGCTCAAGGAGATGCTGCTCAACGAAATCGTGCTTACGAGTAAGGTCTAAGGTGGAAGTTCTTTGTGGGGAAATCGCTGGTTGAACTAGCTCATTTAGACCACCTAATAACACAACTGTGACGCGTCCATCAGTGGTACATGTAGCAGTCCAATGATGGTATGGAGGTGTTCCTAGTCAGATACACAGAGTCAGATTTTCGCAATAGGAATAACATCTTCTGGGTGGGTTTCGAGGAATTGTATATGTTGTACCAGTAAGATGCCCTAGACGTGAATATGCTTAGATTGTGGACTTTGTAAGTCTCTATGTATATTATTGTACATTCTTATATTGTTTAATTACATATCTAATTTCTTTCTTATGTAGAATGGAGACATAGACATGTAGAAGAAATAGCAATGACAAGTTATCATTTCTTGATCCGGAGCTTGTCAATGAGAAAATTGTGAAGCAGCCTCCACATTATATTGAAGACTATTTATTTAATACTTTCTTGAAGCTGCAATACAAAACCTCTATACTTTTACTCTATAACTTTAAGTACGTATTTCCCTACTTCTAATATTGTTTTAACTATTTTTGCATAACACAATGTGGGACTAATGGGCTATGTTTGACATATATGTGTAGGTTTCACTGGGTCGTCCTCGTCATCGAGTTAGATACTAGCTGGATTTTTGTCTTGGACTTGAGGAGAAAACCAACTAATCTGTATCAAGACTTTTGGGACATGCTAAATAGGTAAACTCGATTGTTGCGTTATTACTCTAGTAATATTCTATTCTATTGCATTTAAGTTTAATTATTATTTAAAATCATTCACAAGACATTCGCACGATATTGCAAGAAAAGTGTTTGATATCGTCCCTACAAGAAAGATTTTCAAATAATAACCAATTTTCTATGCATGAGATAGGACCCGGGAAACAATTTATGTGCATACTATGTATGTACAAATATACATTCAATTGTCATAGAGTGTCGGCTATAACGAAGCCATGGTATATAATTACATATTGATGCCTACTTTTCTTTCATTTAACATATATTATTATTAATTAACTTTCTCATTTCTTCAATAACAACGCTACAAGATGAGAACCAATAAGTTACTACTAACAAAAAATTAGCAATTCAAGAACAGATCGCCGGATTCATTCATGATGAGGTCATCAATACAAACGGTGAGTTCCACGAGCAACCTTCTAGTGGAGTCAGTGCCAAACCAAAGTGAATGAGTTGTAATCACACTATATTTGTAAACAGACTATTGTAAAAATCAAATATTATGATGCTTTAATATATTTGAATTATGATTTAACGATGTTTTATATGCTATATTGTTCTACCATATTAATATAACGATATTTTATAGTAATATGTAATTCAAATATATTAATATGGTACAACAAATTATGATTTAACGATGCTTTATATTAATACATTATATAAAAATATTGTATAAAATATATAATGCAGAAAAAATATGCAATGAAAACATTTGATCCATAGCTTGTCACTACCGGTTCATCCAAGAACCAGCAGTGATATGGACCTATCACTACTGGATTTTGGTTTGAACCGGCAGCGATAATCCAATGTCACTGCCTGTAATACCGCGAATTGTTTTACCAGAGTTTTTTTGTTGTCTGGAATTGTTTTTGTCATCTCGCAGTTTTAAGAATCTTATCTAAAGGTTTTGAGTTATGTCGAACGCTTATCGGGAATAGGATTTCTCCAAGCCGTAATGTTGCTGCGGCAAGTTTTACTCAAAGGATCTTCTTTTTGTCGTGGGTTTGAAATGTTAGTATGTGGAGATGGTTGATTTGTGATCTCTAGAGGTTGTGTCGTTTATATTACTGCATTTCATTTCTGGGCTTTAAAGGGGTGTTGCTTTGGGCCTGTTGAGGGGAGAAATAACCCTAACCTCATTTCTTTTCCTTGTGTGGCTGGAATATCTGGGTGTGGGCAACATTTTTCTTCCCTGGCCGAAACTCCCCAGCGCCCCTGGCCTCCTCCCCAGCCCTCTTTTGGTGTTCCTCTTGCGCCAGCTTCCCTGGCCGAAGCTCCCCAATGCCCATGGCCCCCTCCTTGCGCCCCTCCAGCTGCTGGCGCCATGGCTTCCTCCACGCTCTCGTGGCCCTTCCCCTGGCCGAGTGCCTCTCGTGGCTGCGCCCTGCTCTCCCTTGCCGGGCTCGCCGCCCGGCTCGCCCTCGCCTGCCGGCCAGCTCCGGCGAGCTCCCCTCTAGCGGCTGCTCTTCCTCCCCCGGCCAGCGTCCGTCCTCCCTTCTTCCTCTATAAGAAAGATTGAGGTAAAACCCTAGGTCTTTGGGGGGATTTTAAAGCTTGCATGCAAGGTGTTTGTGCTATTGCTTGGCTAGAATTCCTGATTTTGGAGATGTTAGAGGTTGGGGAATGGAGAGACTAGAGTGATTTGAAATTTCTGTTTCGAGCAGATTTTTGCACCCTGTTCGAGCTATTGTTTGAAAATTCTCCAAGTGTTTCTTGGGGGTTTGACTATAACAAAGTTGTAGATAATTGAACTACCTTTTAATAGAGACCGAAATCATCAAGTTTCATTCAGCCATTTAAAAGTTATGACTATTTTACCGATTGCTGTCCAGATCAAGTTAAATTATGTTCGTTTGTTGTTCGTCGCAAATCTGGGAATAATTGGTGCTTTTCCTGGTTGGTCGGCTATAGAAAAAGTTGTATATAATCAAATTACCTTTCAATGAAGTCTAAAATCGCTAAGTTTCGTTTAGCCGTTTGAAAGTTATGCCCGTTTTACCAAGTGCTGTCCTGGTTGGTAGATTTTCTGTTTTCGGGTTTTAGGAGTAGGTTGCGAAGCCAACTTAGTTATGAGTCTTGTGTTGAATTGTGGGTGTGTTTTTGAGTGGGTTATATCCATGTGCAGGTGGTGTGACCCCGGGTGTGGCAACCTCGTCTTGCCACACCGTCTCGAGAAGTTGAAGGCAAGTGCATTGTATTCGATTGTGGCTTAGGTGGCCATTTGGTTTTTGCAAGCATATAATTATCCATGTGTTATTTTAATATTTTCATGTTTGATTTTGCTTGCGATGTGATGAATGAGAATGGTTAATTGATTATGCTATCGTTCAAACCTAGATTATATGCAAGTGCATTAACATCGTGAAGCATTGCTATGATATGTAATCAAGAGGCTTACTGTATAGACATTATCGTAGACCATCAGATTCAGTGACTCTTGAAACATGTGTGAGACATTAGAAGGTAAGATCTATCTATGTGTTGGTAATGGCATGGTAAAAGCAAATTTCGCAAGCATTTTGATAATGGACTTCATGTGCCATAGCATTATACTAGACGTAAGACAAAGGACAACCTGCTACATGGAATAATCTTAAATGTGATAGAGACATAAGTCATACATGGATCATCGTGACATCGATCAATGATAAGGTCTTACAAAAAGTATCATACTATGGTCAAGATTAATCACAATATAATTGCCATAAAAATGCTAATATTGAATGGTAACGACTACATTCACTGAGAAAATAACTTGATACCTAAAAGATCTCAATTATTAGGTGACCTACGAAGATTCAATTGATACGCAGTAAGTACCTTGAACAGAAACTATCAAAGTACTAAGTCAAAGTTCGACTTGTATTCTACTAACAACATGCATAAAAAGCTTAAAAAGGATATCTTGAGTATAACTTCATAGATAGATCCAGATTCAAGATGAATGAGTCTCAAATTCAACATAAAGGCAATCATAAAGAAATTAGCGATCACTTGAAATAAAAGTCTCAGATCTTACATAATGAAAGGATTAATAGTTTCATCTAATTGTATTCAGATCTCAAGTTCCGAGTGTAAAATAATTCTAGATGTTCATGAATTAAATGTACGTCAGAGATTCGTATATGCAATCGTTACTGTATGACAGACTTAGGAAGGTGGAACATTGAACGACTCATTAATTTCTCATTTTGATAAGGATTCAGCCATGGACCGAATGCATATTGGAAGATCATAACTTGCTGAGTAGTATAAACATTTTTCACACTTTTGAAGTCATAGGTGTTCGGATGAATCTATGTATAGGTCAAGTGATCTGAATATTACACTTCAGAGTCAATGGTTTAAACATTTTCAGGTAAAACTCGCTAACTAGCATCGTAGCATACGATGAATTGCATATTATAATGTTTGACGATATGGCTATCACAAGGAATCTTCAGTAGTCAAGGACAATTAGGATTAACATGAAAGATTACTTATATGGTTCATGAGTCTCTTTGGATTGCCGTGAGATGACCAAGTGTATCATTGCAATATGATAAGGAATAGTTAGAGAAGAACAAGAATTCAAAGAAGATGTGGAGTCGGAATTAACAAGAGACTACAATGAGTTGATGTAGACCTGGAAAGCTATAAGTCGTGGCTTCGAAGGGGTGAACGAAGGTATGAATAGAACTCAACATTGATAAATAAATTTACTATTATTAAGCCACATTTAAAAAAGAAGGAAATGGTTTGATAAGATCTTAAGTTCACATTTGGAAAGAAAAATTTAACTTCTTGGAAAGGGGCTTGATTTAAAAGGCTTTTATTTTGAAACAATTTTTTTTAAATTGACAATAGGAATGGGAA